>JABUQX010019832.1:0-23820 GCA_015478945.1 Trachelipus rathkii
CGAGTCAGAAAACTCAGAAATGCAACGAGAAATTCAACAGAACAGATAGGCTGGAAAAAGAGGAAGCACCCACAGTCGGGAACCTAGCCTGGAGTTACACCAAATTCTAAATAAACGTCGCGCGCAGACACAGCACACCTTGGGCTTACCAGGGCGTCGTAAAAGTGGTGTTACGCGAGTGGTAAGTTCCGTCGAACACCTGCCGCTGCGGTACCTATAGAAAGAGATCAGAGTACCAATATCGCGCAGTCAAAAATAGGTGTCAAGTGATATTGGAATTACTAAAAAGAGAAAACAAGATTTTTATATAGAGGTAATGCAATTTTGTTTTATACTGTTCCACTAAGCCGGGTGATAACCAGAGCCCCCCAGATATGAGAATAGTACTTCCATATCATAGGGCGATGAGAACGCTTGTATATACTGAGTACTGAGAATGAGGTAAAAAAATCTCGTCAGTTCTAAACAGAATACAGTTTTTGAGGCCGCCCTACAACGTTGGTATGTGAGGTTCCAAGACTCTTTTTTATATTAAAAGCTTCAGTGATTTTGCGAATCAATATATATATATAAAACTATATATATAATATATCGATTTACTAAATTTGGTAAAATATCTTAAGTTTAATATAAAAATGTTTTCCCTTGAGAATAAGACCCTCAAAAGTCAATATAAAATAAAGGTGTTACACATAATTTATAACATCTTAAGTTGTAAATAAATATTCGTAGAAAATAAACTACCATATTCTTCCTTTACTAATTCTTTAGGTATTTCTGACGAGGAAAATATCATTTTTTATATTAAACTACGTTATTCGATCAAGTATATATATATTATATAATATATATATATATTATAACTAGTTCAGTAGATTGTTAGTATCATATACTATATATATAACGAACTAGTATCACTCGATAACTAAATCGCCTGATAAACCCATAATAATCGAGTTAAGCACTAGAGATTTCACTCGGTAATCAGGCAAAATGGAGTGTTATATTACATATTACTATATATATATTATATAATATACTCTACTACTATATATAATATATAAACATTAGTATATATATACTATATATATATATAAAATATATAATATAAATATTTATAAAATCATAAATATATATCAATATATATACTATATATATATATATATTATATTAGTATACTATATATATTTAGTATTAAAAGTATATATATAAATGATATATATATATAAGTATATATATTAGAATAATATTTAGATGTCATATTCTATATTAATAATAATAATAAATTATAAACAATATAATAATAATGATATTCTATATTATCGAAAATAATTAATAATAATATTAATTCAAAAATATTTTAATGAATATAATGAATATAATAAAAGCTGAACCCTTTGGCATGAAGCAAAACAATATCTTAAGATGGATCTTTACATCTCCATACTATCTGTACCACTGAAAACATCTCTATCGGTTACAAACATTTTTAACAATTCTATTTCATGAATTTATTAACGTATGAAAAATAATATCAAAGGAGTGAGCATTGCTAACAGTAGAGAAGGAGACTTTTATTGCTGCGAGAATCTTTCTCCACAATCCCTACAGAGAGAATCTGGAAATAAGACATGCAAAATAGGTTCGACAGATTGGTAATTTTTTATTTTTTCATGACAAGTGATGACTGGCGGTATGCATGAACACAGATTTGCGAAAAATTTCTCTATTGTTACATAAGCGTGATGTCTTATTTTATACATATAAGTATATTGTTAATTTAATATATCCAAATACTTTGGTCTCAGAAGCCGATGTAGACGAACTAACATCTAATTTATGAAAAGATAATTAAAAGGTAAAGGGAGGGGGGGGCAAGATATTTACATTACCAAACACGTCGAAAGTAGTTATCTTTAAACTTTATATATATAATGTATATAGTAGTTATTGTAGTAAAATAATTATATATTATATATATATATACATATCATAATATATTAATTACTATATAATGTATAATAATAGAATAATAATTATATTCTATATATGTATGTATTTATATTTAAATTTATTCTTTATATTTACTATTTTATATGTATTTTCATTATAATTATATTATATATCAGTTATCTCATTTATATACTACATCCTATATATATAATACTATCTAATACCTCTTGTATATCATATATATACTATTATATACTACTATATAGTATATAACTAATTATACCTACTATAATCACTCAGTACAGATATATATATATTCTCATTATATAATATATATATTATATATATTCTATATATATATATATTAGTATACATTTATATTATAATATAATTATATTATTTCATATATATAATATATATATATAATATATAATAAATATATTAATATATATAATAATATATATTATATATCTATATAATATATTTCAGTATATATATATTTTGACTATATTATGTATTATATAAATATAAATTTATATATTTATAATATATAATAATATAATACTATATAATACATTATATAATTTAATATAATATCTTAACCTCGTTGTAATATAATAATGCATATTAATATAATTTAATATCACATATATATAATTGACTCGCATATTATTATATTATATCATTATATTATACTATATTAGTATATATATAATATAAGAACAAATGATACTATATATACTGTAGCTAATATCTTATATATTGTATATATTAAATTAAGCATTTACGAGACGCATCATAACGTAAGCAAAATATATATATGTATATACACGATATTTTTTAACCCGATATAATATCTATATATAAGTGTTATATTATTATATATCTGCTGAACAAACAAAGTCACTAAATATAATATTATCAGCGAATTAATAATATACAAAGATTAGACTTTACCTAGTATCATTAGAGTATATTAGATATATTATATATATTGATAATATATAGTTATACTTAAATTATATAATAAATATAATATTATATAATTAATATATGAATATAATAAGTATAAGTAAGTATATATATATATAATACTAACCAGTAAATATATATATAATATTATATATAATCATATGATAATATTATAATAATATTATATTATAATTCTTATCTTTATATATAATATATATATTATATACACTAATATAATATATAATAATAGATATTTAGTATAATAATATATACAATATATATATATATAAGTATATATTATATCTATAATTATATATATATTAATAATGAATATATATATAATATAGTATATATAATATATATATATATATATATTTATAATATATATTATATATAATATTATATATAATATAATAATACACTATAACTATAAATATATATACTATATTATATATTATCTATAATACTATATATATAAATATATATAATATATAAATTATATATATATTATATATATATATCATATATATAATTATATATATATATATATTATGTATATATATATTATTATATATTATTTATATATACTATATTATATATATATATATATATATTATTATATATATATTATATATATATATTTATTATATATAATATAGTAAGTATATATATATATTAGTTAGATATATTGACTTATCCTATTCAGATTTATTAAGCACACTTTACAATATCATATTATAAGTATTTTAAATTGAGAAGTCTTTGAGTGAAACTTTCACAGTTCAATATATACGAAAAGAAAACCATGGCATATTTCAGATCAAATGGTAAATAATTTATTTCTCATTATTCATCTATATAAGAATAGACCGTTATCGATACGATAATTATATACAAATCATATATATATATATATATTCATACTGCTCACAGTAATTTATTAAACACAACTAGTAATATATTATTTATCTATATTTACCACTATATACCAATATACGTACCAGTTCTAGATTCTACTGTATGTAGGCCTATCTTGGTATAATTGCTTGATTTTTTGTACATAACGTACAGTCTCAAAATCACTTAGATACAAGCACTCAATCTTATACTACATATATTAAATTCGACTCACTAACTTTTGCTCTCTCGCCGAGAAACACTCTATTGACGTGATCATAGCTAATGCCGATCTAAGCCTATTCCAATAATTGCAAATTTTACAGTCGACTAAAGGGAATACGATTTTTGATTCATATAAAGACCATCGAACAGAGAGCAATCTGCCTAGAGCGACAACAGACCTTCGCTTACCAGTACAACTCGGTTATAATGTACTTACTTAGCCGGAGCAGAGATATCCGCGCTGATCTTTCAGTAAGCGTATTCAAGGATCAAGAACATCACATAGTCTTCCGACACTCACAACCACCCGCACACCCCTTGTCTATTCTAATAGGCTCCAATCAGAGATAGAATATATATTTATATATATAGTATATATATATAAGACTACTATATAATTTTACTATCTAATATATATATATATTAGTATTATAATATATATATATTATATTATATATATATATATATATATATATATAATATATGTACATATACAGGCACAATTATTATGGATTTTTCAAACAAGTTTCAATTTCAACAAAAGGGTAAAAAAAATAAAGTTATATTGATTAAAAAAATAACATTTATTTGGAGAGATGCTATATGATTGTTGTTTGTATAATGCAATATATTGTATTAATAAGCAGTCTTGGCCACTTGCTTTGCATGAATAATGTGCTTAACACGTGTCGTGGCAATGCCTATTGAATTAGACCAATAGTCATGTTATCAAAGTTCTGCACATTTCTTGAATTCGCGAGATCGTAACCAAACTTCAATATAACGTTCTTATAAGTTGTGTTTGTCGTAATTGGCTGTTTATTATTGTCAATTTTCCTTGAGGTATACAACATCAACCTCTATAGGATTGATTCGTCTGGAAGAAGTCTAACTGCCAGCCACATCGAGCACCTGAACGCCATTGTTCTCTTGCACGCATTTCTTCACGAAAGACAATATGGCATGGAGATGTAGTCTGTGTTGAAATATCCATAGGACTTCTTCACCATACCATTTCCCTGCTCACTATTTGAGTAACAACACGACCTTCAGTATACTCTATCGTACTTAATTGGTCCAGGCTTATCCAATCACAATGTGGTAACGGCTTGTATCAGCACATAAATAAGCAAGTCACTGCCAACCAGCGTTAATATCAAGTTCCCAACAGGACAAATCTATAGTATCCAGCATACCGTAACCACTGTGGCAGGCCTATACGAATTGGACTTGAGAATCCCTTAGATAGAGTTATTTAATAATACAGTATCTAACGGAAAAACCAAGCCTCTGGCTATGCAGAGGCTCAGATTTCTCAGGTGACTAGTAAGATATATCGCGCAGAGGCTGTACGCCATCCAACGTAATACTTCTATGCATAGTGATCCTAGCAGGTGATCCGAGCAAAGTTACAGATTAGAATAATCTCTTTATGACGGATAAATAGACTCCCCACAGCCATTGATTTTTGTTGGAAATTCTTTAACATTTTTCTTTTCATTCGCTGTAGAAATTCTTTCTCACCCACTCGCTTGAACTAGTATATCTGCAACACCGTGTCATCATCAAAGTGACCTGCGAGTATGCATACTTCGTCAGAGAAGAACCTACCGTACACTGAAAAAATAAGAAAAATTATACAGAGTTCAATCACAGATCTGCAAAGAGAACCTAGCTCTTCAAAGAGAAAATGTGTTAAGTGGTCCACACGACATTAAAAAAAATACTTGTCTCACTTCAAGAACCTAGCGCGTATATCAACAGAAAATACACTTCCTATGTCCTTCCACTAATAAATATTTTATGCACCTACACTTGCTAATAATTGGGCATTTTAATTAATTGATCTTTTTGTCAATACAAGTTAACTAAGATGGTCATTCTTACCACCTTTCATTGCTACCGGAGAGCATCAAGTTCCTTCGTCACAATGGTCATCGTATCGGCCAGGATAATTCCGTGTCTTCATCCATCAATCCTTCTGAATATGTCGAGGCTTCTTTTTCGGGCGGCGATACGCTTTCAAATCCAAAATTCCAAAGCCCTTTGGTTCTACTGTTCTTCTACCGAGGCACAAGAAATAACAGCCAAGACTCTCGAGCCCTAGATCTCTACAAACGTGTACTACTCGATGATTGCCACTTTTATCATCCTGTTTTAAGAAGAGCCTCTATATTATCTTTGCGATCACATTCAAGGAGGTTGTTCAACTTTCCGACCAACACTTCCAAACCCTACTCGAGTTCAAAATTTGACTGTTTTGATTTGAAACTTTCTAAAAAGCTAAGCTGTATTTGAGTATGCTTACACCAATTACTATATTTCATTGGAATGAATTTCTTTCTGTTTTTAGCGATAAAGCCTACACTTATCAGCGGAATCAGTAATTTGATATACCAATACTTTTCGGCGTGACTCTCATGACGTAGTACCCTACCAGCTATATAATCGGTTACTAAGCACAGCCTAGATTCTCCAAAGTGCTATTTGACTCATAACTTAATGTCATAATAAAACATGAGTTATACTAATCAGTGTATATCGCGAGACTGAGCGCAGTTATAAAAATAACTAATAATATAATTACACAGAAAAATATCTAACGATATAATAATATTCATGACTATCCATCTTAAAAACAATGTACATTTCCAGCTCCGTCAGACCATATCACGACTAGAGAGAGTATTAGTAAATCTGCGTCTAAGAAGTTCTATAAAGCAGATAAATTCAACTCTCACTACAAGCACAACTAAATCACACAGAATGACTTGCGTCACAAATCTCGTGGCGACTAATGATGCATGCGTGGTCACAAAGTATCTTCTAGTCATGGTGATTGCCAAGATTGCTACTCGTAATATTAGACTAATAAGTCTCTTAAAGAAAATCATGTTTAATATAGTGCGTGTTGCGGTTGGCCTATTGCCGTGATAATAAACCAATAATGATTTTGCAGTACTATATTTAAAATACATGTTGTTGACTCAGTTTTGTATTGAATAATGTATTGTCGAAATTTTTTATAAAATAAGAAAAATCCGCCTCTGCCGCCACAGTATTCCTAGGCCCATAACTATGTGTACCGCCTGAATACAGTACCAGAACTCTCAATTAGTAGCAAATGACTCAGATAAGTTCAACTAACTAGGACTAGGCTCTAACAGTACAGGATCAATGCCGAATACCAATATGTATGATATCTTAGTGCACAATGCATGAGCGTTAGCAAATATACAAAACGTAACACGCTATAATACCACTACATGATATGCTATTATATGAACCCTACACGCCGATCGACAGTATTGGTATTTACCGGAATATTCTATTATATATATATATTAGTATATTGCATTATATTAACAGGCTGTCACTTAAATACCTAATTACTATATAAGTTAAGATGTCTAACAGCCTGAGCATAAAATATCGAAAAGGACGCCGAAAGATAGTATTATAGTATAGTATTATCTATTTAAATATCAGTATCGTATGAGTTATAAAAATCCATTTTCTATCTGAATAGTTTTCGCTTGCAAACGAACCAGTAAGTAAGTTGGAAATTATAAGAACATTTCTTTATGATACTAGAAAGTTTTGTCTAACTAGAATATTTCTTTCAAAGATATTATTTCTGCTTCTTAACACAGATAACAAAATGTATTGAGATTACCATAAATTTCTATTGACGACATAAGCAAATTGAATGCGCATATTCATTTTACTTACTTCAGATTCACTTATATACATTGTGTTTATTAGATCAGATTTTCGCTGTTAACATTAAATGTTTTGTTTCAGTAAGTAGGTATTATAATACATACTTAATGAGAAAATGAAAAATGAAATTATTTTTATTGAGAGTCAATAGTCCGAAATTATCCGACTTCTGATCTCCACTATTTGCCGACTCCCCTTCTTTGAGAAATTCCTAGACTTCTTCGGACTCCAGACTATAGATTTCCAGACCTCCCATTTGGGAAATTCCTACTTCTCCGACCTCCCTCGAACACCCTCCGCCGACCCCTGACCATCTTCAGCTTACATACTGTCGTGATACATATAGAGATTACTGTAACCAATATCCTGCGTATCATTAGGCAGTATTCTTTAAATGTAATAAACTACTCTAGGTTCACCAAACTGCACATAAAACAATAAAAACTAAATTAACATTTAAGTAATACATATTAAAAAATTGCCATATATTTTAAGAAAACACTTAACAAGTTTGTATAAAATAAATAGACAATCTTTATTATTATTATATATTATTATTTATTATTATATATTATTATAATATTATCATTAATTATTATTTATTATTATTATTTAATAATTTATATTATTATTAATTATATATTATCATTTCATTACACAATATATTATTATTATTAGTTGCATATATAGTATATTAACATTTAACTTATATTATATATATAGTATATATATATATACTCTATATATAAGTTATTATATATATATATGATATATATATTATATATATATATATTATAATTATATATATATTATTATTTACTATATATATTATATATATATAAGTTACTCAACGGCTGAGTACTATATATATTTAAACAATAAATTTGTATTATATATATATTTATATATAAACTATAATCTAGTTAAATATAAAATTATAAGATAATAAGTATGGTATTAAAATAAAATCTTAATTAATAATAATCATATAAAATGTATCTTTATATCATAATAGTATATATTCGAGTATAAAAAGTAAAAACATATATATAAACAAATAGTAATATAAAAAAATATTATATAAATGATATATAATTTGATATATATAGTATATATAATATAATATATATAATATATTATATAGTATTATATATTATATATATAAGTATATTGTGGTTGTGTGTGTGTGTATTGTGTGTGGTTAACATTAAAAATTGATATCAATTATTATTTCATAACTTAAAATTAATCATATTGAGAAAAAATTCTAAAGAACATGAAATAAATGTATTAAATCATTTTGTGATAGAATTTAAATGAAGATGAAAGAAATGTTCAAGCTCGAAAAATAATTTGCAATTAAATTTACTTTATTATTAAGTTCAGTAGAAATAGGTTTCATTAGAAGATTAATGATACGAGGGTAGATATATATAATTATATATCGTTATATATATATAATATTATATATTTATTCAATATATAATATGATAATAATTATAGTATAATTTAATATAATAATATATATCTATATAATAATATATATAGTATATATATATATACTTTAATTAAGTTTTAATTTATATCAACAACTATTTTCATTTCACCTTATAAACTAAATATTAATAAATATATATAATAATATATTAATATATATACGTAATATTATTATGTGTGGTGTGGGTGTGTCAATTGTGGTGTGGTGTGTGTGTGTAAGTGTGTGTGTTGTGTGTGCGTGATTGTTGTGTGTTGTATGTAAGTTGGTGTAGGTGTTTTTGTGTGTGTTGTGTGTGGTGTGTGTGTGTGGTGTGGGTGTGTGTGTGGTGTGTGTGTGTGTGTGTGTGTGTGTGTGTTGTGTGTGTGTGTGTGTGGTGGTGTTGGTGTGCTAAGTACAGCACAGATAAATACGATCTCTTGCGTCTGAAGGAAAATAAATCAGGTAATTAATCTTTCTTAATAACTATAGATTATGAATACTGGAATAATAAATATCTTTATATTTCTTTTTCAACAATATATTATAATTGATTGTTTTGTTTATAATCAATATAGTTAGACACTTGTGTTTTACTTCTCCTCTTGTAACTTGGCACTGATTGAACTTTTATCATTTTTAGACAAAGACTAACTGATCATATTTAGTTATAATGTAAGGAGATATTTTTATTTAGCTTTTATATTTTTCTTCATTTAAATATATTTAATATATATGAATGAGCTGTCAGGCCACATCCGCTCAGCTTCTAAGCATCGTGGCCTGACTCCTCTTTATTTCTCTATCAAACGACAGCTTTGTCAAAGAACGCCAAACTATTTTATAAATCTTACAATCATCAGTATTTTCAAATTAGTTTATATAAAAGGTGCGTTAGTGGTGCAAGACAAGCAACACTTAAATGCTTCAATAGGAATCATAAGTTTATATTGTATGAGTAATAAAATTCGATTTTGATGATACATATAAATAGATCAAAACGAGATATAAATATAAGTTATTAATGTATAATATATATATATATATATAATATATATAATAAATACCGATAATGCAATAATATAATATATATATAATATCTAAATATATATAATATATATTAAAATTGTTATTAAAAAAAAGTATAATTTTTTAAATAGTGCAAAATTCAAGAGTTTTGTCCCCATGGGACTATATAATATATATATAATACTATATATATATTATATAATATTATATAATAATATATATATATATATAATATATATATATTGAACTTTTCTGTTAGTGACATGTTTTGTTTTTGTTTGATTTTAATTTTTCCAAATTAGGGTTAAATATTATAATAACAATTATATTTATAATTAATGAAATGATCAAAATTTTTTAAATTATTGAAATAATTAATTCATAAGTAGGAAAAATAATCATTTAATGTCATCAGAATGGATAATAAGGCTTTTTGGGGGAAATCAATTTTTAACAAATGCTACATAACCCAAAAAAATTGTTTTGGATATTTTAAATTGAAGAAAATAAAAACGTGGTGGCAGAAGTAGTATTATTCATATTAAAAATAATCAATAATTACTAAAAAAATATATCTTTTGAATGCTAAATAGCATTAAATTTAAAAGTTAATTCAAGATTGGTATATAAGAACGTTAAAGATAATTTAAGTACGATATTTGTTACAGTAGTGGCCAGAGAACTGTTAGCATCCTTGCTGGAATATAAGATATTTTGAACAGTTTATGTTGTAAGTTGTAAGTTCGATAATGCGTGTTCTTTGACTAAATTAGTTTTGAGAATGTCAAATATATAATTTTATAACTTACACGACTATATATTTCTGAATTAGAGGCGTCTATAACTTCTTGCAAACTTATATAAGTAATTCCCAGAAAATAAAAAATGCAATAAAATGTCAATTGCTTGAAATATTACAACAGAATCAAAAATCTGTAAAAGTAAATGTTAAGTATGAGGTTTAATTGTACGGGAAGGAACGTGGACTTGTAATAATCAAAGTTGCTTTTTAAAGTAATGTTCTCCTTCATATATCTTGTTGATACTAAGAGTATATCATAAAGTTTTGTGAAAAACAGTACAAATAGTCTATTTGCAATACAGTTGATTTAATAATGTCTTCGTGAGATAAGAATCTAGAAACCCATCTGCCTAAACTACCGATTCATCAAGCTAATCAATCTAAACCTAAATCATTAACCTAATTAACCTATCATTATCTACATAACTTTAACCTATGTACTAACCTATATTCGCAACCTAACGTATAGAACGTATCGTACTATCGTAACCTTAATGTAGTACGTAACTGAAATCTTTGATACAATAAAATATATAATATAATATATATATAATAATATATATGATATATATATTATATATATATATATTTCATAAATATATATAATATATATATATATAAATATGTAAAACAGAGTTTGCTAACCGGCGGCAAGCTCGATACTGATATATCGATAAATACCGATATATAGCGATATTATCTCATATATATATAATCTATAGATAAGTTAATCATATATATATATATTTATTGTTATAGAAAAAAAATATAGATTTGTTATAGTTAGACATATTATAAAAATTATATTATATATTATATAAAAAAAATATTGTTAATATATTATCGTAAGTATTCTTAGGAAGCCTATTAGAGACATTTATTGGTTTACTCTCTAGAAATAAATAGATACTTCATTAAATGTTGTTTATGTTTTTTAATCTAAAAGAATACACTAAAGCGGTATAAGCGCCGATGGCAAGTGAGTCGGGTTCTCGCTCCTGGGAACTACTGGTAGGTACTAATTTCTCCCTTCCGGGAAGGGTCTCCGAACCCCGCTCTTTGGTATTATGGTGTCGCGGTTCCTCGCCCCTCCCTACGGGATGTGAAAACGTCCCCCCTCCGTTCCGTCGCTCGCCTCCCCTACGTGCACAATTTTTAGTGCTTTTACAAATAATAATTATAAAGAAATCGATTTCATAACCTCTCTTCAATAGATAAATGCTATTTTTGAGTAATGTCTTTTTTTTTTTAAAACATTTTTCTAACTATTTAGTAGAGTTCAGATCCTCAAAATATAATCGATAGTATTATTATATTATTATATATATATATATATATATGTATATATGATACTTTTACATAGATATTTTATATTATATACTAATATATATATTATATATATATATATATATTATTATATATATATACTATATATTATATTAAGATATATAATATTAATATATATATATCAATCACAAAATAGTACTATTTTAGGTAGTTTATAAGGATAGGTCCAATTCCTTCGGCCTTGTGAATAAACAATTTTTCCATTAGAAAAATTTTTTTAGCTAGTTTGCTTAGAATTGTAACAAAAGCTGTAAGGTGCTTGTCATTTACAAGATTTATTACAATCACCAATAATTTAATATTTAAAAGTCACTAAATTAAAGGTTTAAAATTTTAAGTTTGAAACACCAATAAAACAACTGGGTTAGTTCTATGCGACTATAAGTTGTTAAAATGTCGACTGCGTTTTGTTTAACACGTCTTAATATTTAGCGAATGGGTTTACAGAGCGATCCGATATATCGAAATCGATTGCATACATAAAAATCGACTGCGGCCAGAATGTAAACCCTTGGCCCTATATATTATTATAAATTATATATATATATTATCTATATATATTAACTATATTATAATTATATAAGATATAATATATTATATATTATAATATATTAATATAATATTTATTATATATATTAATATATATAATATATATTTATATATATATATCAGGGCGGCTCGGCCTGGTTGCAGGTTTTGCGCAACCACCATTTTATACAACTCAGTATCTTTGTAACTATTTAATTATTTTTTATTCTTATTTTTTTAGTTAGGATTAAAATATTAAAGAAATTAAATTGCATCTTATTATAATAACACGCCAAATGATTTTATTATTTAATGAAAAAAAAACGTCATCAAATTATAGTTAGTCCAAATGTCAACCCAATATGATTGTTGCAGACACTTTTACAACACATGCCCTATACATTTTTGAGGAGAAAAATGAGTGTGAAAATATGACCGCGTGGACGCTTTATACATACATGCGGTTGCATATCAGAAAACCGCTGTTTTCAATACGAAATTCAAATCTATGAATACGAAAACAAATTTCGAAATAATTGACTCTTATGTTTCAAAATTAACGTGCCTCACGAATCCCGCAACTATTATGTGCTAGTGTCAGCTAGGAGATCTTATTATCAAGTATCTACACATGCTATATGAAGTAGGTATAACAGGATTGACCGCCTTCGCTCCTTCCTTCATCTCACCATCTCTACTTTGCTCTTCTCCGCATGGATCATCTCTCTCTTCCAGTCTCCTCTACCTCTCAGTCTCATCCTCGTCGTCTCTCGTCTCATCTCTCTCTCTTCTCTCTCTCTCTCCTCTATCTATCTATCTATATACTCATCTATCTATTTCTAATCTATCTATCTATCTTCTAACATTTGGAGCTGATGCTCATCTACTACTATCTATTATTATCTAATTCTATATATATAACTACCTATATAATATAACGAGTCAGCTATAATATTGATAGATATATTATAGAGATAAATTCATGCATCCTCGACCGTGGTACGACGCCTATTTATCTATATATTCTATATATAATATAATAATATATATATATATATATAATGTATATATTATAAGTACGTCTTATTATAATATAGGCTCATCGTATTCTCGCCCAGTAAGGTTGAAGCCATTTTTTTTTTAAATTACTATCAAATAAGTATTGAAAGCTCTCTTTAAGGCCCCCTACACTGCAGTTTTAATTAAGCGTATTGGATTTTTCTTTTTGCATATTTTGAAGGTTCACTTTTGAATCTTTACATCCGTTCCTATTTAACATCCTCTTCCGATGCTCCATCTGCATTTGCCGAATAAGTCCTTTTCTAGATTTCGATGTAGTTCCCCGTAGATATAGCTATTCTGTCTTCGCTACGTTCGAGTTGTTTCTTAAGGTTTTTTCTCATAGGTGGGCATGACAATAAGTCTGTTTAATTAACTACTAGCTCTATAATTGACAAAACCTCAGATGAGCACTAACATCAAAACAAACTGCCGACGCTCACCGAAGTCACAGGATATTGACTCCAGACTACTATTGAAGTATACATTCTAATAGTCGACATCGTTGCTAATCAGTGATCTGCAATGGCAATCCAAGCAGATGCTATATGTGTCTGATACAAATCCTCTTTTATTTTCATTCATCTCATTTTCATTTTATTAAAACTGTATATTCTCGTATCATTGATGCTCTTGTAAAACAAATCAACTTTAAATCGTTAGAACCTCATGCGCACTGTCCATCTCATAACTTGTCTCCTCACCTCAACTCCCCATCTACATCCTCTTATCAGCCGAAATGTGCGTTTAGTTAGCTTTAAGATTTATCTCTTCTGTAAGTATGGCCCCGCGTGGTCGAGACACCGACCCATGATATCTTCTGTCTTCATTTCCCACATTAAAAATGCTCAAACAACTTGTGCTGCAGCTATACTTCATACAATACGATTTTAAAAATACACTGTCGCTTCACTACTCATGTCATCCAATGCATATTATATGTCTCCTAAATGTAATTAATTAAACATAGGTATCACTAAGATACCACCTGATTATTAGCCAGACCATGCAAGAAGAACAGTACAACAAGGCTCTTAAGCGATTACACTCTTCGTGTAACGTTTAACCAGTACAGTACATCCTTACACATAAACTGAGTGATACCCTAGCTTCACACGTATAATACCTGCACAAAACAGTGATAATAGATAGCATATATAGTATTCCAACCATAATATCAATATATAGTAAGCCGTATATAACAAATAGACTCCAACAGCATCCTCGTGATCACATAGCTCGACTAGCCACTAATCCTACCAGATCTACAACTCGATTCAATGCATATAGCCCACCAACGTCATCGCTATCTATGAATTACGAGTAGCATCATAACGCCCTTAACCTTACCCCTCGTACCTCTCTTAATCACCCATACTGTCACAGTATTCGAGCTTATAGCCTTCCACCTAAAATAAACCCTCATAGTATCCACATACGTATATATATAAACATCGTATCCTATGCATCCAGCACTCAACTCCGCTCACTATTTTACCATATATAGTATTATAATTACTATATCTAGTTAAATAATCAAGTCAGTTATAATGAACATCTCACTAAGCTAACACTATCTAACTTTCTGTGTAATGAACACCGTGACTGTTTTACATTGCAGCGGCGCGACTATCGCAATTCAAAGAACGCGATGAATTGATGCAAGCTACCATCCATTTCCATCTCTAGAGTTACCACCTTGCATCTCTACTCATTGTTCCCATCACATCCGCTTCCCCAACTGCTGCACCTGTCCGATCTCTTCTATGCGAATAATCCCAATAATCTAACAAAGTGTGCGGCTTTCTTAACGACCCGGGATCCCGATACAACACAAGATCGCGTCGTATTTTTAATTCACTGCGTCAGAATTTCGCAAGACCTGAGAGCCAAGTCCGAGCGCTCTAGACCCCCAGATTTTGACCGTAGACGCAGCGATTTCCTCCATAATATCTCTGTCTGGATATTCAAGACTACACCAAGAATCGGTACCATAAAACTGGCCGCACCCTAAAAAAGAACTGAATTCACCTTCTTCTATCCTGGGCAACATCCACCACGGACAACTGAATACTGCTCGATTAATAGAGGCGATCCAACTTTACACAAGGTGCTATAGAAAAATTCTCGTTTAAAATATCCCGTTACCAACTGTACAGAAACACATTGAGAAATGATTCACCTACTTTCCCTGCTAGCAAATCCAGGCGAGAAACTCACAAACTTCGCATCCAGCTCATCACACAGACCATACTATCAGTTCCCCCTGATCGTAGACTGCCTCACTTACGCCAACCTATTTATAGTTATCAGAAGTCTCGCTTTCATATATTCTGATCTAAACATAACCTAAACTCACTTCGAAATACCCCTTAGCAAATTCACAGGCCGAGCATAAGACGCGCGGCACTTTAGCTGGATATACAAACATGCAGCGAGTTTGACAGCGATGCAGATCAAAGCTCTCATGACTGTTGCCTCCCCACGATAGACCAAGCTTTTTTTTCTTTTCAGTCTTATACAAACTACTAATCGCCGCCAGGTGCCGGCTTGCGGCTCCACGCACCCATCCGGCCGCTGCGCATCCGACTTCTTCCTTTATTTCATACCCATTTTGTCCCAGCACAGGCTATATAACACCCACCATCTTCCTACACCGTTCTCGCGTCTCGCACACTACGTCCGAGCGCTCCACTTCAATCCATTTAGCTGCTCATTAAAGAATGACAACAATAGATACCGCGCAAAATGCCCTGCCCCAGATCCTAGCTCCGTTCACAGCGTGTTACCGCCCAACTTAACCACACATCGTTTGCCCATAAATATACAGCCAAAACGAGGGCATGTGTTCTTCTTCATCATCTCAGCCAGCATCAAGAAAAGCCACCAGACGAACTTAGAACCACATGCTAATCTTCTCCCCTCTCCACATAACCCTACGTCGATTCACGCGTGAAGTCTACAGACCCCCTACCTCACTTACGCACTTAAATTGATACGATACCCCACTCTTCCTATGGTCAACCCCCCGTAGATGTGCCATATTCTGCTTCGCTGTTCGCACAAACCAGCCAACCCACCCCTCAGTACCCCACATCAAAACACGCTAGTATGCACGCCTCACACATTAAAAGTGACCCGAAACTAATCAGCTGTTTCCACTGAATCCACACAAAATATTAAATAGAGTTACAAGGACAAAAATGAGAACCGCAATTTTTTTAGCTGGTACTGAGCGTCCATTCCACCTGTATTTTCAACAACCGGGATAATTGACTGATTCTCTGTTCATAATAACAGTTGGCAAACTTAGAAGGTAACAGATGGACGGGAACAAAAAGTTGACCTGTTGACGCACAACGAATCAGATAAACATCTGTTAGTATACAAGCTATTCTTATCAACGACTGCATATGTCCCACAATTCGGGTAATTTGTCTTTTATTTTTTTTTCTCTGATACCTTAATGTCGTACTTTTCCGTAGAAAAGGAGAAAAATGCATAGCGGCAAGAGGCCGCGCCATTAATGCGGTCAAAACCTACTATTCACGGTTTCGAGCTCACTATACGGAGAACCTAGACAACGCGTCGCTTCATCAAACTACGAAGAAAGCACGTCTCTAACTTCTCTCATCGGCGGGCCACAAGCTTTGTTTACGGTGATACTCCAGCTTCGTTATCGATGTCCTCGCACGGCCAGACCTGAATAACTGTGAAGAAGATCGTTCACTCCATTTTTCTTCTTATGATCTCCGATTCAGCTTAGTATACAACGGATTGTGTCAATAAAAGTAGCGATGAACTATACGATTGTTAAATCCATATATGACGCGATCTGGGAGCTGCTAACGACAACGTTACCAACGATCTGTGTAAGAAATCAATTTTGGCGTATCGCCTTACCGCACCGACCTAACCCGTCGCGGAACCCACAACTGACAGTATATAAGAATCTAAACAACTCTAAGTTCCATACGGCCTCGCCATCACCTCTCCCCGAGAGTTAGTCGCTCAGCGAGCGCTTACATTTAACCTCCTTATAGTTACAACCTCAAAGCATATACAACTCGGCAATCCAACAGCGGTTAATTGCCACGCTGGATCAGTGGCAGCAACATCCACCGCTCCACCCGCGCCACAACCTCTCACAATCGTCAAACTGCTATCTGAAAACTCAGACCATACTCTAACAGCTCTCTACCTCTGTCGTACAGTATACCTATGATTCTAAACTGCGCACTACTATCAAACGAGTGAGCTATTCTTCCTTATATCTACTCTCCAGGACTTAAGGGATACATCTCCATCGTGTCTCACTACGAGCCTAGACAGTAACTAAACTCAGGTAGCATACAAGACTAATTATCCTTTATACAAACTATAGGCGTTATTAACCGCCCAACATTATCTCACCCTCATACTATGAATACTCTGAATCCACATAACATCACTGCCACTATTTAAGAAGTACGCGTACGTCCTTAGCATCAGCGTATCAGCGTACCCTATGTATACCAAAGTCAATAACCTCCACTATTACTATAATCTATGTATAGTGTTTGACGTTATACAATATATAATAATAGCAAATAACTTATATATCTATATATATAGCTATTCCCCTTGATTCTTGTACTCACTAGTCGAGAAATTTTGAAGCGGAAACTCTAAACAAGGAGAATATAAAAAGTTCCGTTTAGTTTTGTATTCCTATACCCACTAACAACTACATATTAAAAATAAAACACCAACATGTGTAAAGGTACTTTTGAAAAGTTCAACCATAGTCACTAAAACATACTTAATTATATCTACTCATACACGCACTCCATATAATTTATAATTATTGATCCACGAAAAATGAAACCTCTACTACTTTCACGCGAGGTTAACCTCATATCCTACCCTGATGTAGTGTGTGATATAATATATATATTAGGGCACAAAATAAATAAATACAACACATTCGGGCAATCAATGAGTAAAAGACTTGATCGTTAAAGGTGCTTCTTACAAAGGAAAATAATAAATAATAAAATTAATCACTTGTTGTTCGCATATTTATAGCACAAAAAAAAATACAACAAAAAAAAAAATATACCCCTGGCTCATAGCGATTATGTCGTTAGACTTGTTATAATTTTACGTAAATTTTAAAAACTAAAATATCCACGCCCACCACCTCATACCCTAACCCAAACTTGTGTGAGAGAGACTCTGGAAATACACGTATAAATATATACTTGTAATAAATGTAATAGCTCACTTATTTTTATATTATATTGAATTAGATTTACTATAATTATATATTATATATATATATCAAAAGAAAACCTTACTATAGCTTAGCAGGACAAAGAATACATTGTCTGGAATCCTTGGTAAATCTTTACCCGAGAAGACTGGTTAAAAAAAACAAAAACTAATAATAATAATAATATCTCAAAAACTAACAATACGCTACAGCGGAAAAGGATACAAAATTTTCTGGTAATCCTCTGTTAAAAATTTTTTGTTACTATCTATTAAAAATGTTAAATAAAAGATATTTAATATATATTAGAAAAAAACATTTGTCAAAAAAAATATAAATTTGTTCTCCTCTGTTCTGTTCATTTTTTCTTTGTTACCCCATGGCCACCCGAGCTAAACCTGGCCGTTTTCTCTTTTAACTTTTTACATTAAAAAAAAAACAAACGACCAACCCGGGAATGTATACCTCAGCTCATGGAGTTTCGCCGTCTAAGCCCCCTAGAGCTGAAAGAAAGGGGCTGAAAACGGCCGTGGTATCACTCCGTGTAGCGGCATGTAAAAACACGAGCTTACCGGAAGACTCGCTTCTGTCAACTCACGTGAAAAAGAAGAGGCCATCCAGGGAGAAAACCCGAAGGAGAGAATGAGAGAGTTTGAACGACGCCCCCCGCACCGTCTGACATTGACGCTCGGGCTCCTCGTAGGCTCGTGACCAAGGGTGCCATTCTTTGCGTAGCTGAGGCTTCCGATGCCCGTGCGGGCGTTGTTGGCCTAGCACGATGGCCCAGGAAGGTTTTGAGGAGGGGCGGTGGGGAGGAATACATAAGTAATGATACATATATATTATTTGTTAAGAGTATTACACTATCCGAGAATTTCCCAGAACGCAATTGTAGGGGCTCGAAAAGCCAACTGTGAAAAACACAGAGGTTGAAGAAAAACCGCGGACGGAACGTTTTCCACTACCCCGCTAGGGAAGAGGGCGAGAGAAAAATAGGAAAAACAAAATAAAAAGGGAGAAGAGGGAGGAAGGCTGAAGGCGGTCGCTGAGCGAACACACCCCGGCGACACCCCTCCCAGCAAATATAACACAAAACGAGCCGAAGGTAGAGTGACACTAGTCCGCGGCGCTCTCACAGGAGAAACCCAAGTAGGCGAGACCCTAACTCCCGCGACGCTGGTCTTAATCTGTTTTCCTGGAAAAACAAAAACGAGGCAGTGCGTCCTAATGTTAGATATATAGTGTCCAAAGCCCCCCCGTTATGTTTCCCTCGCCGAAACGAAAAGTTTAACACGAAGAATGAAGTTTTAGTCCAGAAGAGACCCCACATCACCCTGCCAATCGGTTTCTTGAAAAAAAAAAAAAAGACTTTTTTTACAATCATACCTTGTGCGTTTTTTTTTTTTTAAAAACGACGACATGGTATAAAACAATATAATTAAAATGTGTTTGTCTTGCTTATAAACTAAATACAATAAACAAAAATTTACAAGAATCAGTCCTATTTATTTCTAGAACCGTTAGTTAACCAGGTCATAAAAAATATTCGTCACCTAGCTCCTAAAGAGCGAGAAATCTCTCTTCTCTTAATACATACTAGCCCGAATATTACACAAAACTAGCCACCACTGCACATCTCGTGTCACCATCTCTGCGATTACAAGACACAACTTAACTTTTTCTCTTGCCCCCATTTTTACTCCTCTATTCCTTCTTTTTCCCTCTAAATGCCACCCACGCTCGTCGATGTGTCGTCAAAGTTAGCACGCGCCCCGACGAAATAGTCTACCCGCTGACCTCCTGACCGGATTCTCTTCATTCTCACCTCCACTTTATTCGCATCCTAACAAATCAGTATGTTATTTTCTCTATTTCTCTTTACTCCTACGCCATCCAGGGGCACCGGGAAAATAACCCGGAAACGCACGAACGAATCCTAATCTATTTTTGAATCATATCATTCACTATAACTCTCCTGTTTGGCTTAAATAGTATAATGTAGACACAACCCCCCAGGCATTCTCTTTGTGGTAATAAAATTTTCTTTAAAAATAATTTAAGGATATCTATGAAATTTCGTCCTCCTCCTGTTCTTTTATGATATCTTTAAAAATATCATACCAAGGTTTCACTACTCACGGAGACGTAAACACTACGTCGCTACGCCTAGACTTCGGAGTCTTGGACATATCCACTTTTTTTACTTCAGCTTAAACACACCATAGAATTACTAAAACTAGGTCTAAACACAACTAGTCCGATTACATAGAGGAGGACGCCCAAAACTTCAAGATGACCAGCTGCCCTATACTTTTACCTATACAAAGTCCAACCCATTAATCTGAGAGTGTGAAAGTTAAACGCTTATTTTATACATTCTTGATGTAGGAGCTTTAAAAAAATTGCTGTGATATTAGCCGTTTGAATTACTTTTCATATGTAAATTATAATACAATCAATAATCAAAGAATACAGATAATGGTGTAAAATCAATAACTGTATTATCCCTCTAAAATAACAAATTCGGATTTACTTCAATTTCCCAAAGAGCTTTACTCGAAGTAGCATCAGTAGCCGAACTTCTAAAATACTACTATAACCGCGCCCCTTTACCGTCTTTTCAAGCGGTATACAATTATATAATATATTAAGTCTCATAGACTCACACCTTCGGTCGCTGTAGTACTCCCTCTATATTTACTATAGGGCGCTAAGATATCCTACAAGCATACTACCATTATATAAATTATACAGTGTCTACATATATATATATAATATAACCTAACTCATTATCCTTATATATTATATACTATAATATAATATTCCACTAATCGTGCTTCACTCTTATCATCAGATCACCATCATCTCATGCTCACAATTAGTTCTACCTAGCACCTCTCTCACACTCTCCCTTAGCGGCACTATGAGAGCAGCACTTATCTACCGTAATTATAACCGTTCCCTAATAGCCCTAGTATATACCTCCATTAGGTGATTCACTTCTTAATCTATATCCGTAATTCCGCGGTCGTAATGTCATCCAGCCTGCTAAGATACTTAGCCTGAGTTTGACATGTAAAAAGTTCAATTTGTCTAACGTAACTATATTCAGTGTTCGGGTGTTATAGTAGTTTCTTGTTCTGTCAGTTTTCTGGTTTAGTTCTGTAAGTTCTTTTCCTGCCCTAATCTTCTTTCTATCGTCTTCTTCTTCTATTGTGAATCATGTTTTCCCCCCAATTACTCCCTTCCCCCTGATCACATTTTCTCATATTCTTATCTTTCTTTATCTTTATTTATTCTATTCCTTCTTCTTTTCTTTTTTCAATACATTATCTATCTATCACTTCGGGAAGTATACGTATAAGGTAATATACAATATCTAGGTTAACCTGATTAGATATATATCCCTTAAGGTATTTTTATCATATATAATCAAATAAATACAATATAAATAGTATATATAGTATATATAGTGCGAGTATTAGTTTTATATTTTATATTATATTATATATTTAAATAAAATTAAATAAAAATCAAACTTTATATTGTATATATATTATATACTATATATATAATATATATAATATATATATGTATATATATATTAGTGTTTTCCCTTAAAATCATCCCTCCTATTTATATCATATATGATTGACTATATATATTAGGGTAGGGATAATATATATAGTGTTAGAATATTTTTAGTATATCGTACATGATTAAACCACTGTGAGTGCTAGATATAAAAATATATGAAATAAATGCGGGAACAATAAATTATACGGTAGACTGAAAAAAAGCGACCTTATATCTTTCCAAATTTTTTGTCGGCTGCAAATAATTTTTTTTATCAATAAATCTGAAAGGGACTAATTTCAAAAAAATTTACTTTTTACCATTAAAATAAATTATAACTTTTGAATTTTAGTTATGATTAGGATATTCTTTAAAATGGTTAAACAAAAGATATAATTTTCTCACTTTGCTTTTCTTTCGTAGAATATAGTCGACTAGTCAATTAATTGCTTTATATGTATGATCTGTCGGTATATTTATATTTATATAATGGGGACTAAGAGTGAGTTAGTTTATTTTCCTATTTTATTATCTAATGAATCATCAGCCGTCCATTAAAGAGCCACATTTTTATATTTTTACGAGGTATTACATTGACACCCCTTCCAATATCGAAAATACCCCACTCCCCGAGAAAATTCGTTAAAATTTCAATTCATCCTATCTCCATTAATAATATTTTATTATTAAAATCTATTTCTTATGATAAAATTTGTAAATTTAGTATTATTAAATTTAAATAAGAAAGTAACACCTAAAAAGTAGTGTATTATATCTTTTTTGTAATTGGGGGGTTTTCCCTCCTCCCAACTCACTAACTCCTTTATATTACCCCATAGCCGGTATATAGTATATATATATTATAGTTACTGGCATAGAACATGCTATTATAGTATATATCTTAAAAAACCATATTATCTATAAAGGTGGAGGTCGTCTCCTCTGTTTATAACCTTTGCTATGAGTATGGGCCATAGCTTT
>JABUQX010019833.1:0-20046 GCA_015478945.1 Trachelipus rathkii
TTTGAAAAGCTGCAATTTTTTTCAAAAAAAGAACCTGAAAAACCGTTGGATGAGTGGTTGAATTGATTAATAGTTAGTGAGTCGATCGGATTTAATGTCTTAAAACATTTGACGTTTTTTTTCCAACTGTAAATGTTTCAATATATTTTATTTATTCTTACATCTCCACAGAGGCATCGAATATACTCCATCCTGCTATTTCCATTACGTTTTTGTGGAAAACGACACATGTTGTTGACTCGAAAAGAAAAAAAAAAATTTAAATCAAAAAAATTTTAATATTTCCTAAAATTACACAGGCTCTTTCTCCTCCTTTATTCCCCGGTCTTGTATTCGTTAAATTTTCACCATCGTCCCAGCGAAGCCTATTAACAAAATAATAAACTTCAGAACTCGTAAAAACAGAGCCAATGAGGCCCCGAAAATATCTTTTCCTAAATCCTTACAACATTTGACAATTATTATATTTATGTGGAGAGATTATTATCAGTGTTTATCCACGGGTAATGTATTTTTCCACAGCATTCTCTTTGTAACAACATAAAAATAAGCTGTGTTTCAATTGAAATGCAATTCTATTAAGAACCGAAACCATGAAAAGCCAGAAAAACGAGAATTTGTAACTATAATGTTTATTCACGTAGTCAAATTGACGTTTGTTTTTTTTAATGGCTGCTGAAATTTTCCTGCAAGCTCGTAACCGGCGCGGTTATTGTCGGTCTTTATTTAAGCCTATACGAAAATCTTCCACTTAGTTGTGAAAACTGCCTGTTTTAATAAAAAATTTCTAAACTTAAAAAAAAATCACGCTTTTTCTTACATTTTCAACATTACAAATTAAAATGTCTTAAAAAGTTACGGATCTTTTCCTAGAATCTTCAAACATTTGAAAAATTATGTCTTTGAGTTAGTCTAAATGTCTCTAAAATTGGACCGTGTTCAGTTCTTTTTTGGATTTTTAACGGGGGTATTCTTCAGCATATTGGAAAAAAGAATGTGTCGAATGTCCTTATGAAAATCCAATTTCAAAAAGCGAAAGAGAATTTCATTATCATTGTCGTTCTCTTTTCTACGGTGTTTAAATTGACGTTTTTAATGGAAATTTCAATATTTGGTTTCATATACCAAATATTTCATTGATTAGTCTGGTGAAAAACCTGATTTAAGAAAAAGCGTAAGCGTAACTTCTAAAATTACGCTTTTCTGTAAATTTTCCACATACAACATTCTAGGGAACTTTCTCTAACGTACGATTTTCCTAAATCTCAAAACATGTGTGAAATTATTTTGTTTAAATCTTTCCTTTATTTTTAAAATATAAATTGAGATTTAACGGTATTTTCAGCATTTGAAAAAAATAAGGTGTTTCATTGCATCTCTTTTCTCTATTTCAATGAAAAAAAGCCACGAAAAGTGATAGTTACAAAGCAGCAAAACTTTATCTTAATAAAATGACCGTTTTTAATCGATAATTTCAATATCTGTTTTTTATTACCAAATATTTCATTAGTTTGTGAAAACAGTTTTAAATAACAAATTTAAACTTCTAAAATTACGCTTTCTTAAATTCACATTACAAAATTTTCTAGAACTCTTAAAAGTACGATTTTTCCTAAATTCAACTTTGAAAATTATTTCGCGGGTATCGTAAAAACTTGAGTTTCTTAACGGTCATTTCAGCATTTGAGAAAAAAAAAATAATGTTGTTTTCATTGAAATGCAATTTCAAAAATCTTCTGTGACTCATTCATTTAAAATGGGGGGCCGAGCCAGGCCTTTGAGTACTCAGCATATGGATGAGGAAAACCGGGTGCTGAAACTACGTTGAAGCGTCTTTTTTGGGGCACGGGATGGCCTAAGTGGTTAGCAGCATCCGGTTACTGCTTTACCTCAGTGCACCCGGCGGCGTCCAGTGTACTCGAATCCCCGACTCTGAAGAAGCAGTAAAATCTTCGTGACTATTTCATTTAAATATGGAAACGGGTGAAGAAAGAATTAGTGGGAATCACAAGCTCTCGCGTTACTGTATACCTCAGCAACGCGGAGGTCTCATTCGAATCCGCGTTGAAGAGTAAAATCTTCTGTGACTCATTTAAATGAGTCACAGAAGATTTTACTCTTCATCAGCGGGATTCGAACACTGTGACCTCATTTTAATATGAATGAGTCACAGAAGATTTCTTCTCTTCTTCAAAGCGGGGATCGAACACTGGACCTCGCGTTGCTGACGGGTACACAGTAACCCGGATGCTCATAACCACGCTAGGCCCATCCACGTCCCCAAAAAAAGACCCGCTTCAAACGTAGTTTGTAAAGCACCCCGGTCCTTCTCATCCCATAACATGCTGCAGAATGTTTAAAAATGTAACCAAAGGCTCCTGGTCCTATCCATTTTAAAATAGCAAGATGTTTTTTCCACAAACTAATGAAATCATTTGCGTAGTATAAAAACAGAGGAGTTATTCTTAAATTTCATTGTATCGAGTATATAAACTAGATCACGATATTTTAAGGACAATGTAATCACAATATTTATTAATTTAATTATTTCCTTTTTTTCATCTTTATTACCTCAATTAGTTATTTTCACATGAAAACACCTTTATTATTTATTTCCACATGTCGTTAAGAAAAATACCCGCGTGTGTTCTGTTTGTTAACTTAGGATAATTGATATCTAGATTAATTCTATATTACAAAATTTCACATGCATATATTTTCTGTTATATAAAATATTTATGTCAGCAAATATAAGATATATATATACTAACCTTTTACTTACCTGGACTCACGCTTTGACTTATATAGTTAATAGTAATGAAAAATCATTTGACATTTACATTAGAAGATGTATAATAATATACTTATATTTATATATAATGTTTAAAGTTTTTTTATTTTATACACAGGGGTTATTTCAGTGTTCCAATATTTGCGAACTAAAATGAAATATAGTATTTGGTTGTATCATATTATAGAAAACCAAAATTGCAAATTTAGATAATCAAATATATGTCTAGAGAAAAACGTCCAAGTGTAAGACATTTATTAATAGCCTTTAAGACTCATTACACTATTAATTGTAACAGTTTTTCTATTCTATATTGATGCTTCTTTAAGTTATTAATTTAGAATCTCATAAATACCAAAAAATTCATTCATAGTATTTGAATTATATACTCCAGTATTTAATAAAAAGAAATTGACATTTTACTATAACCACACGTCAAAAACTCTGAGCATATTATATTTTTATAATCAATTGAACAATTTTGTCATACAATTTCTAAACTGTTCTGTAATAAGATAACAGAAATTTTCCTAGAGAAATGGGAGACATTTCAAATGCACTGAAAATGGAGAGTTTTTTCTTAAAGTTAATTACTTTATAACGATAGAGAGCTAACGACAAGTTTAACGGAAAAATGGAGAGCTTTTTGTTAAATAAAATATTAAAGTTTGAAGACTATTGTTACTAACTATATGACACTATAAATAATTGAAACAAATTAATTATCAAATTATTGTGACCCGTTTGCGATGATTGCATTTTATATGATACAAATTACAAAATTATTATGGCATTATTATTACTGGTCATTAAAGTATACACATGATATTCAACTTTTTAACAGTATCCTATAGAAAATACTTTAATAATTTCGTAGATTATTTCTGTTTATTCTGTTTAAATAATAAAATCAGCTAAATATTTATATAAAATCAATGGCGCAATTTAAAAGCACACTATGCTGAAAATACGTTTAATAACACAATTTAGTGAATTAACAATCAAAGAACTCTATATATTATAGTTATTAATCGTTAGTTTTGCGCAAAATACGAAACTTCTAAGACTCTCATATTAGAAATACTTATTTTGGTAAATATTTATACTAATTAAAAAGAATATATGTTTGTAATGCATTTTAGAACGGGTTTAATATATTTTTTCAGTACTGTTAATTTAGTACAAGATTTATATATGGATCTAATTTTGACATTGAAAATGTATTAACATTATCTAGAGACAAGCCAGTATAAAAAAAGAAAAATTTAATAATATATGTATATTATTGTGCTGAGTTTACTATCTAAAATATAGCGGACGTGCGCATTTTTTTATAAATCAAGCACATTTCAAACATTATCGTATTTTTAAAATCTCAAAATATATTTCAATTTCATGGTCTGTTAGAAGGACACCTATTTTTTTCTTCAATAATGAACTATTAACAAACTTTATTACTTTAATTCAGGTATCGCAGATTACTATATAAGATCTTTCTTTTAGATAAATTACTCCATCTGCTAAAGTCACGATTATACCCCAAAGATTATAACATTTATGGGGCAGTCACAGTAAGTACTTTTCTTCCTAAAATTATAGTTAATGTTAAAATGTTACTTGTAATAATAAAGGAGGACATTTACGCTACAATATTTTATAGATTTATGTCTAGTGAAAATTTAAGTGAAATAATTCAATCATGGTTGATCGTAGCATAAGATTATATAATGTTGATATACTCACAATTTATGATTGTATTACAAAAAGCCTTAATTTAATCAATTTAAGTGTTATTTTGTAGGAGATCGAATGTTTGGAAATTAAGTTTTGCATATTTATAAAAAAAATATCCGTCAAATTTAGTGTACATGTCCTTTAAACCATTTAACACAATAAATTCATTTTCATTTTAGTCTGCGTGTGTGAAATGCCATTTCAGTTATGAAATATACAAATTACTTTTTTTAAACATATTGCTGTAAAAATTTACAGCATCTTCTGTCATAAAAAATACTCACATATATCATAAAAGTATTTACCAAGATAACAACTTATACAAAAAGTGCGTATGAGAATTTTATGCGATAAAATAAATCAACGCTATTTGAAAATATACTTTTGTGACCAGCTGCTAACAATAGGACGGAAAGTGGTTTAATTATAACGAGGATAATTTTTCAGTCATTATTATGAAAAAAAGAGAGATTTTTATGATTATTATCTAGCAAGGAAGGACTTATTTTTTATCACAAAACAAAAGTATTTTAAATAATTAAGATAAGAATTATTAATTTATATGGTAGTATGTAATATTGACAGGCTTAGAAAATATATCATTTTTTTAAATAGAAATATATCAAGAATTATTTGTTTAAAAAAACCTATTATATCCAAAAACATTTAATATACAATAGTTTCTTCATTTACGTGTGTGTGACATATCTCTTGATTTATTTATATAACTATCAAAATGGATAAACGTATCTATTTATATTTTATTCAACTAGCAGAATTACTTTCTTCAACCAACTCAATCATGCATCTATATAAATAAAAGAAATTGATATTTAAATCATAATCTGTTTGAAAAGTACTTGATACTAATAATTATATGTCAGAACAATTATACGACTACTATTTTTAAAGCAGTGTTATACTCTTAAATATATTGTGAAGATTTTTAACAGTAATTTCAGCAGTTTGAAAACAATAATGTGCTTCATGAAATTTGCACATTTCAAAAAGCAAGAAAAGTGAATTTATTAATAGTTTTAGGTGTCTTAAAACTTTGACTTTCAATGCAAATTTAATATTATTATATACCAAATATTTTCATTATCTGTGAAAACCTGTTTTAATAAAAAATTTTAACTTTCTAATACTTACGCTTTTTCTTAAATTTTCACATTACAAAAATTCGTAGAACTCTTAAAAGTACGATTTTTCCTAAATTTTCAAATTTGAAATTATTTGGAAAAATGTTAAAAATTGAGTTTTTATCGTACATACCGCATTGGCAACAAATAAAGCTTCATCATTTGAAATGCTATTTCAAAAAGCAGAGAGAGTGAATTATTAGATAGTTTTGGTGTCTTTTTGCAAATTGACCGTTTTTTAATAAATTTCACACACTTTGTTTTATATACCACAATATTTCAATAGTTGTGAAAACCTGCTTTTAATATAACAATATTAACCTTCTAAAATACTTTTTCTAAATTTCCCCATTACAAATTTTAGAACTCTTAAAAGTACATTTTTCATACAATTTCAAACATTTGAAATTATGTTAAATCTTAAAATTGAGTTGTTACGGTATTTTCAGCATTTGAAAAAATAATGTGTTTCATTGAAACTCAATTTCAAAAAGCAGCGGAAAAGAGGAATTATAAATTGTTTTAGGTGTCTTAAATTGAAACCGGTTTTTTTTAATGAACAGAGTTGAAATAATTATAGATTAATAAATAGACGCCATAATAGAAATAGTTTCAGACGATGATTTATTGTTTTTTATTCATCATGTTTTTCTTAATAAAAAAAAACTAAATTAATAACTACTTTCCTATGAATAGCTCCACGGCTATTTAATTAAGCATTCAAAATATATATTTGTAAACCTAGCGATAGGATCGTAAACCTCTTAAGAATCATACTGTGATAATGTACATCCTCAATTTTACAACAAATCTTTGATTTTAATTTATATTTCAAATCTCTACGTCATAAATTGAGAGAAATTTGAGAGCGCATTTCAATAATATACTACCAGCAATTAGATATAATTTCAAAAATGACATGGATGATTACAAATTAGCCGAGTTTAGAAACAATTTATGCAAAAAAATACCGAACAAAATGCGATATTTTTTATTAATAATATAGTTGTTAGAAATTTTAGTCCTGTATCAAACATATCTGTTGTACTTTTCTGATAGTATATTTATACTTGAAAAATTTTCCAGATAATATGTGTGTATGCATAAATTTAAATCTTGAAATTTTATATTAGCAGTTAAAAAGTTTTGAAAACCATTTTTATATATATATAAAAACAGGATATAAATTATAACTTAATTAAAATAATTTGCGTCTAAAATTTAACGCTCATTATATACTTATACAATTTTGCTTACTTTCAGAAGCAAAATTAAACTGAGTCTGTTCATGAACAACCTAAATTTACCAATTAAATTGATTTTAAATTTGTTATTTTAGAGTTACGGGTGGAGAACTTTTTGAAGATATCGTGGCTCGTGAATTTTACAGTGAAGCAGATGCTTCTCATTGCATCCAACAAATTTTGGAAAGTGTCCATCACTGTCATCACAATAATATAGTTCATAGGGATTTAAAGGTGAGTTAACATAAAATTATTTTCATGCTACTATCCATTAGTTTTTTCAGGAAAGTACTTTTTTATTTGAGTATTGGAGAGGTCAAGTGTGATTGAGGAGGAGGAGTGACACCTTCTTCAAGTAAACTCGATGAAAAGTCTGGGAGAACACGGTTTGACCTAATTTTTTTTTAAAAGAAATATCAAAAAATATGTATTTTCAATTTATATAATATAGATCAACATCGGAATATTTTGATATCTTCAATGCTTTCACCATATAGGAAAGTGTTTATTTGTATCATAACTAAAACTTATATCCACTTTATTTTTTTTTGTACTGAATATATTATATATATTTTATTGTATCAATATTTTTAAATTATGAAATTCTTATATTATTCTATAATAATATATAATAATACTTTTATTTAAATTATAGTATAATAAGGTAATAAAGTTAATTGGTCAATTAATTAAAGGTGAAATTTTTAGCTCACACATACAAATAGGTTTTATAATAACGTATATAATATAATATATATATATATATATTAATATTTTAATAATTTTAAATTAAATATTAATATAATATATAAATTAATTATTAATTTAATATATATTATAATATATTATTTATACATTAAATATATAAATATAATTATAAATATTAATTATTTATTATAATATATTATGTATATTTATATTATATGGATTACAACCATGTACTACTTTAAACGCTCTCACACTTATCAGTATACATAATTAGATAACGGTTAAGCTTCGATATATTAAAAATTAAAAAATTATAATATTTCATAATTTATTAACATTTATTTTAAAATATCATAAATAATTAAATAAGTATATAATTAAAAATATTTAAAGAAAATTATTATAAAAAATTTATTATGACTTAATTTCTATATCCTATTAAATTATCTAATTCTTATATTGGCATAATATTTTAAGGTTATATGAAGGACTAGAGTTATTGATTGACTTTAAGCAATTGATGATAATAGATTTATAGGTAAAATTGGATATAATTAAATGAATTATCGTTATCTTAGGTTTAGTGAATTAGTGTTATAATAGTTATGGTTATATTAGAGTTTAATGTTAATGTTAAGGTTTATGTAGTTTAGTATAATTAATAGAGTTAGTGATAGGTTTAGTGCTATATAGTTGATATCACATATAAAACACAAATATAATTTACGATTCGTTGTAAATATTTACTATACTTAATATAATAACCAGCGTATATATTATATATGTATCTATAATAGAGAGAACTATATATATATAGTTATATTAATATATATTTATTTTTATTTGATACCGAGCTCCCTAGTTATTCCGATGTATTAAGGCGATTTCAAGTATAACTACTGTATTCCATAATTATTATATTATTTAATATTTTAATTTAATTTAATAATTATATATTATTATATATAATAATTAATTATTTATATTTGATAATATATTATGTAATGAATATATATTAATTTTATTTAATAATTTTAAATTCTATAACCTGGTTTCATAGAAATTTTTTAATTATTATATAAAATAGAATAATTACCTTAAAAATACATTAACAAAGATTTATATATTTGATAATATATAATTATTAAATAATTCACTATTAAGAGTCATATATATATATATATTATAAATATTGATATCACTCTATAAATAAATATATATTAATAATAGAAAATATTAAAATAGTATTATTTTGAAATTAGTTCATAACTAACACTGATATGAATTAATACATAGATATTTAATTCTTATGGTATTATTAAAAAAATAATAATTATGATTTGTTATATTTCATATATTTATGATTTATATTAATTTATAATAGAGATTAATATTAAGATAACATTTAAAATATAAACTTATAAATTAAATATATAATATATATACTATGTATTAATAAAATAATAACTATTTTGATTTATTATAGTATCAGTGCACTAATTATTAATGATGGTAATTGATATCGTTCTGAAGATGCTCCAAGTTTGCGAACGAAGCGATTCAGTAGAAAAATACTATAAATAAAATACTTAAATAAATTAATAATTATTTTCAACTTAAATATATTGCTATTCTTATTCTATATAGTGTAATCTACAAAAATAGAATTTAAAGATTATTTTAAAATATTTCAGGCTACCGTGCGTGTGTTGCCACCGAGGCAGCCAGCGAGCTGTACGGTCACTAGCGAAATGACAGTGTCGCGCTGGCGGCATTCAGAAGTTAGCTTATAGAACTACTTAGTACATCACGGTCAAGTTTTGTTAATTACCTTATTTAACAAAAAGGTGTCAATTGGCGGTCCTACATGCTTTAATTACCTATCTATGATATATTTATTTAGCATTACTCATATTATAGTAAAAGATAATCTTATAGAAATATAGATATGGCTATGTAAGACCTTAATCTTTCTACATTCTTATCTAGTCCAGATTCTGTACATTCCATTTCTTATATACCGTGGCTATATTTATAAACCTCGCTTCTGTTTTCTTTTAAATTTTTTTTCTCAATCATTTTTCTTTACGATTTTCTTTTTCTATCTCTTCTCTGCACATTTCATTACAGATTTGGAAAGTCTTGTGCTCTTCTGTCTTTCTCTTTCTCTTTCATCATAATTAATTTTTCCCCTTCTAAGCTCTTGTACATGAAATCTTGCTTATCTCTCCTCATACCTCGTCTTCAACTTTTGTTCTGCTCAGAAAATTTTGCATGATCTATATATATTATATATCTCTTCACTCTCTACCTCTCACTAATATATACTTATCAAATTAGTGATTCACTATACATTTGAAAGCTCCTATATTAATAATTAAAATATAAGGTATTATATTGGAAATATAATATTCAGAAGTCTTTGATTTTAGAAAAAGGAAAGTCATATATTAACTATATATATTATAGGTATTATATCATACTTATCATTATATATATATATAATATACAGTTTATATATATATAATACGTTTATAATACTATTATAATTTTACATATATTATATTTACTTATTATATTCTTAATTTTTTTTTATTGATTTATTTAGATTATATATTTAATTTTTTATAGAGTTTGATTTTTCATTGTGATATAAAATTGAAGTTTATTTTAAAAAAATTAAATTTATTTCTTAATTTATTTAATTATTTTCTTTTAATTTATTGTAATTTATGAAATGACCTTATTTATATAATTTGAAATCATTTATTTACTTTACAATTTAATTATATTACTTGAGATAGTCCTGCAGAGGAGCTGGAGAAATCTTGCTTTCTATCAGAAGGTTGATTGGTAAGGTGCAGCTAAGTGAAACCTTGAACCAGAATTTAAATATATTGGTAACATGCATGGCAATGAAGTTGTAAGCAGGGAGGTTTGGTAATTGCTATTAAACTTTATTAATAGCAAGCATACTCTAAATTTATTATTTATTTCTTAAATAATTACCTCTTTATTATATATAAATTATTGAATAATTAATATCACAAAATAATTTTATCGTCACAACAACTTTTAAAGTGTAAGTTATAATTTTATCATCACGCTTGATGAATGTCATATCATTTGTGTTGTTAATTTATTTAATACTAAATGCCAATTTATGCACTATTTTTAGTACAAAATTTAAATTAACAACACAAAGAAAATAATAGCATATAATATATTTAAAGTTGATTTATTTTATTTATGTGTGTGTTGACATAATAATCGAGTGATATTATTTTAAAAATATCGTAATAAACTATATAAAGCTTAACTTCATAGGTTTTAGAAAAAGACTGTAAGCTTTATATAAGTATAGACTAAGTTAATAATTAGGATAAGGATTACTAACCCTTAGGATAAGAGATGCTATAGATTTAAACCTTATAGTATTAGTAGTAGGTATTTATAGATATTTTATGTTAGGTATTAATATGTTATATAGGTTAGACAGCTATTAAGATTGGTAGAATTATAGACCGTTGCCTTAAGATTATAAGCACATTAGAGTGATTGGAAATTAGGTAATATCAGATTATAAACATTTATTCTAGAATATATATTATGAGTGATAGATACACTTTAACTATATTAATAAAATGGGAGGGGAAATTATTATCCTAATTCTGGATTTATTGTAAGTATGATTCTATATTATATCTAATATATCTTATATATGTATATATATATATATATATTATGGATATATATTAGTAATTATATAGTTATATATATATATATATATATATATTAATTATATATATATATTAATATATGTATTATATATATAGTATATCATTATAGTTATATATATATATATATATATATATATATAGTTACCTATTATATATATAATATATAATTTAATCTAATATATTAATATATATAATATATATATATATTATATAATATATATATATATACTATATATATATATATATAATATATATATTAATAAATAAATATATATATATTTATAATATTAATACTAATATATATATAATAATGATTAATAGTAATATATATAATATCACACATATATAGAAAGATTAGAGATAGTGAGAGTATTAAATAATATCATAGTATTATAACTATATTTAAATTTATTATTTATATAATTAATATATTATATATATATTATAATTTATAAAATTATAGTCATGGGAGTAGGCAGGATTTCAATTAGAGGGGGGCAAAGGTGGATATAGATATAGATATATAATATATTATAGGTATATATATATTATATAATATATATATATAATAGATATAACAGCTTAATATTATCGAAAGGTTACGATATGAAATTGCCAGAATACTTATATATATATATTATAATAATAGTATATAATTATATTACTACTAGATTATATATATATATATTAAATGTATACTATAAACTATAATAAATTATATATAACTATATTTTAATTATATATATATATATATATATATATATATATATATATATATATATATAATAATATATATATATCTATAATATACCTAATAATGTATGATAATATATTAAAGTTTATCACTATATATATAATACTGTAATAATATATATAATACATATATATATATATTACCTATTACTATAATATATATATATATATATATATATATATTAAGATACATTATTATAATATATAAGTATATATTATATATATGATATTAATATAATAATATATTTAGCAAGTTAAATTACACACTTTAGCTTTCGACACACTCACCCATCTGAGAGTTCCAAGCGGATATACTGTCTGAAGAAGCTAGCTGAATAAAAAGCCCACAGGCTAGTTGACTTCAAGCCAACATGAAAATCGAAAACACATTAAAACATTATAAAAACAATGTATGTTTATAATACGCTAGTAATTAAGTAATTACTCCCCCTTCAGTATCTATCGATTTATGTATCTTTTTTTCAGTTTTTCTCCTAATAAACCTTACTAAAAAACATAGTCTGGCAAACATCTATGGTTCAGTTTTTTATTTTGCAAGATAGACGGGCAAGTGCCCCCCCATGCACCCCTGGCTACCGCCCTGTATATATATTATATAGATAATTATATATAAAATACTATATTATATATATATATATTAATAATATTATATTATATATATATATATTATATATATATATAATTAATATATATATATATATATATATGAAAATCTCTATATGGAAATACATCTATAGTTAAATATATATATATATATATATATATATATATTATAATATATATATATATATATATATAATTATATATAAATATATACATATATATACAATAATATAATATATATATATATAATATATATATAATATATATATATTATATATACATAGTGGGCGTTAATCGCGATTAATTATCGCGTAATTTATCGCGATAACGTTTTCGGGTTTATCGTTTATCCGATAAAATCTTTTACCGATAATCGGTATCGGATAATTTTTTTTTCCAAACTACCGATAACTATGTGGCGATAATTTATCGCGATAAACGGTTTCGGGTTATCTGCTATCTGATAAAAATCTTTTATCAATAATGGGTTCGCGATACTCTTTTGATATATATATAATATATATATATATATATATATATATATTATATATAATATATATATAATACCCTAAGTATTATATATAGTATATATATAATATATATATATATAATATTATATATAATAATCATATATATTATATATATCTTAGTATATATATATATATATTATATATATCATATTATATTATATACTTTATATAAAATATATTTATAGTATATTATATATTATAATATAGTATATATATATATATATAATTATATAATATACTATATATATATACTCATATATATATATAATATATAATAGCATATAGATGTTATAAAGTATATATTTTATATTATTTATTATATTTTCCCCACACTTTTTCCACCGCTTGAAGCGGGTAGTGTACGTACAGCCTTCATCCACTCACACCTCCCTCAATCGTCGCATTCACCCACGCTCCTCCACCCGCACTCTATCCTCGCCAACACCCTTCTAATCCCTCTTCCATCCCTCATCCTCTCCTCCAGCTCTCCTTTATTCCATCCATAACACCCTCCTTTGTTGGTCTCCCCCTTCCTCTCCTCCTATGCCCCTTTCGCCTCCCAAATCTCTCCTTAACCACTCTCTGTTCTCCTTCTCACTAGATGCCGCAATACCATCTTAACATATCCCTTCTCCGCTCTTCCACCAACCCCATTCCTCCAATCACATCGCTCCCTCACCACCCTATTCCTAATCCTCTCCTTTCCTGCTAACCCCACAAACCGCCTCAAACCCCTTCATCTCAAATACTTCCAACTTCTTCCTGACCTGGCATTCATGCCACCACGTTCCAACACCCACGCAACCCGCTGTACAGCAAATTTTTTTTCAAAACATAAGTTATCTTAACTTTCTGTGATAAATCCCCCCTTTCCATAATTCTCCTCAGACTACTCAAAGCTCTCATTACTTCAAAATCCTAAATCTATGTTCTAAATCTCCTCCTTCATCCCTCCCCCCTTACCCCCAAATCCATCCCTACATAATATCTAAAAATCTTAACTTCTTCCAATACTACCCCCTACTCGAACGCTCTACAATCCCATCCCCCTCCTGCCTCTTTCCTTCCCTCCTACAAACACAACACTTACTCAACATACCTGGATTTTATTTTAAAGCCGCTTTTTGCTAACCACATTCTCGTTCAAACTCCCTCACCAAATACACTTCGAGCCGCTTTTTCACCGCGTTCTTCCGAGCGGTTCACTCACTCAGGAGCCAGTATCTGGATCCGACAAAAACACAGTTATATCAAGAAATGTTATCAACTTCTCTCAGGTAAATTAATCTGCTTCCCTTCTAATAATTACTATCTCATTCCACCCCTCGCTCTCCTCACCATTCCTCTGCAAACACTCCCGGATAAACATAAAACAAAATGAGAGAATCAGGCATATCTATGACTTTACAATCAACCCCTCGCCTCAATCCTTCCTTACCCACTTTAACCCAACATCTCACTCTCCCCACCTAAAACTCTCACACACACACATTCTACTTTTCCTATAAAAAGCCCTAATGCCTTTAACCTAGATTTATAACGCCACCCACTTCTTCCATGGGGTGGTTCCTCAACACCCTTCGCACAGTTCACCCTATTCACTCTATCATATGCTTTCTCTAAATCAAAAAAACACCCATACACTTTCCCTTTCCTCTCTATACTTTTCTCCACAACCATCTTTAGTGTAAACACTTGGTTCCACACAAGCCTCTTCCTCCTCTAAATCCTTCCCTTGTATCTTGTCAACACCACTATTCACCCCTCTGTTATAAACCTACTCACTTTCTCTCCATCAGTACTCTATCTCCACGCCATACTACTTATCCCCTACCCACACTTAAAAGACAAGTAAGCCTCTATAAATTCCCCACATTCCATCCTATCCCCTTTTCCCCTTCATACCAGTGGACCCAAACAACCATCCTCCCAATTCTGTGGTACCTCACCACTCCTCCAACATATATTATCTAACCTATAACAGCCACTCCTCCACCCCTATACCTCCCCTCTGCAACATTTCCATTCTCGCAACATTTCCATTCTCTCACCATCCAGACCTGCGGACTTCCCCTTTTTTCCTTTATTCAAGGCCCTAAAGAATTTCCGTGCGCAGTGAGTATCTATCTCTCTCTATGCCCCTCCCCCCAATTCACTCCCTAATCCTCACCCTCCTGCAAAGTCTTCCTCGCCCTCACCCCACTCCACGTCATTCAAGTAATCCACAAAATACTCCCTCCCACCTCTCCTCACCCTCTCCTCTTCTCCTACTCTCACTCCTCCCCTCATCTCCTCCTTCATCCTCCTCCCCCAACCCTCCTTCCTTCTTCCTTTTTTTATTTACTTCTGCTTGCCAGAACATTTAATCTATCTCACCGAATTCCAAAAATGTTGTCTCACCTATATATAAGCAGTGTCATTACACACATTGCGATACTTTTGCTTCTATCTTTCGTCGGACCTCACCAAAGCCCTCTTTGCTTCCACTCTAACCCTTTCTATATTCCTCCAGAGCTTTCCTCCTCTACTACCAATCCATTCTCGACACTAGCCTCCATTCTCTCCTTTTTCACACACCGTTCAATTTTTATCTGGATCCTTCACCTCTCATTCCCACACACTTCACTCCCTTCCTTCTTGCTTACACCCACATCTTATTTTACATCCAAACATACCTTCTAGCCCTCTTCACATACTGCTCTTAAAATCTCCTCCAGCTACCCCCTCCCACCCGGGCGCGCGTGTTCTCACGTCCCTCTCATGTCCTCCACCTATGCCTGCCAATACCTCTCCTAAACTCTCTCTAACATTCACTGTCTCCTCAGTCCAATTTTACCACTCTTTATCACTTCTACCTCACTCAACTCTTTTCTCCCCTTTCCTCTACCGTCACCTCTCCCCCCACCCCTTATCCTAGCAACCAGCAAATAGTGATCCGATATCCCCCACCTCCCCGCCCTCTAAATACATTTACATCTAGTAATTCTGTCTCTATCCTTCCATTTACAACAACACATTAATCTAATACCGCTCTCACCCCCCGTTATATCACTTCTCTTCTCAGTGTATTCTTATGATATTTTCCACTTTTTAAACCCGTATTCCCCCACTATCTCTTTCCCTTTTCAATCACACCAACTCTAACAACTTTCTCAGTCATTAACAATATCTCCCTACCCAAATGTCCTATTAATCTCCCACCACCAACGCTACACTTTCCACTCCATGCATATCAAATGCTCCCAAATAGACAAATTTTTATCATTTACTCACGAAACTCTTCCCAACAACTTCTCTTTTACATATTAAAGATCACTCATTCCAAAATCTTTTCTCTCTCCTCCTCCCTCGCTCCATTTCCTGGTGCAATATATGACACACTATAAATAAAAAAAAACCATACCACTATCACTCACAATAAATTTAACTTTTACCGACACATTATCCTCGAATCACTCTGTGTTTGCACACTACCTTACCTTATCTCCCACCTCTTTTCCTATAAACTATTCCCACCCTTCCCGTTCGCCCTCACTCTCTCGTCACACCTGATATCATAAACCCTTGTACTCATGTCAAATCCATCTCCTTTCCCGTTCAGCTTAGTTTCATGTAACTCCTAGCACATCCAACCTTTTTTCTTCAAACACATTAACCCCACTTCCTCCATCTTCAAATCCTCGTTTACCCCTCCACGTTCATACATCCACCCGAATTACCTCTCTCCTCCCCATCTTTTCCCCTACTTCTATATATAATCACTCAGGCTTGCATCGCTTTTGTTGGACTCCAACACCTTAGGCACTGCTCCCAACACCTAAGGCCACCACCCCGCTCGCCAAATATAACTAACAATAACTAACAATAACAAAAAATGTTGTAAAATGACAATATAAATTTATTTAGAGAGAGTTCTTTAAAATCCGCCCACAAAAGGCTTACACACGCACCCACACATATATATACACACACATACACAACACATACATACATATTATATACATATATAACAAAATTAAAATGAATTAATCCGACCCTACGAACATTATTAAACAAATTTTTCTTATAACACAAAGTAATACACACAGCTTGGCATTGGAACTTATTTTTTTACTCCTAGAAATAACTTAATTGTAGTATCTTAAATTAATCAGTGACGTCACAATCTTACTGGTGCCGGAACCAATCAGCGTTCGTGAATATTATATATAAGAAAACAATGAATAAATTATTTTTCTTTTTACAAATTACCAAAAAATATATATTCTGTTACTTTTAAACAAATATAATCGTAATGATACCTACATATACCTTATTTCATAATTTAAATACCATATTCTGAATTTCCAAGAACATCCGTTTTGCTTGGAAAAAAAATTTTGGCGTCACGAAAGATGACAATTCTTGATGGCAAAAATGGCTTCTAATCCACATGAACGGAAATGACTTTACTTTGAAGGACTCAATCTTTTTGAAGAAATAACTTATAGAATTTTCCCCTTCCAACAATATGTTTGAAGAAATAACTTGTAGGATTTTCCTTTTCCAATAACTTACAGAAATTTTCCTTTTTCCAATAATGTATCTTAGGTCTAACTTATTCCAAAATCGTATACTTTCCCGGTCAAATGCTTATAAATAGATTCCTTTCTTGAGATAAAAATATAATTTTTTGAAAAATACTTTAAAGTAGAATATTCTCTTTCATAAAGATTTCTTTCCAAATTTATAAGTATAAAACATTACATGTAATGTACATTGAAAGTAGATTATAAATGGAGCGAGTGAGTCGGAGCCTTCAATGAAATATAGAATATATTAAGTTCAGACGTGAGAGCAATTTATCTTATATAATAAATGTTACCTTAAAAATAGGATAAAATGTTCCTTTGTGAACAATCCTACGAAGATATAATGTATAGATTCAATATTTAGAATAGCTTCATAGATTAGTAAGTTTCACTCTTCATACGTGAAAAAAAACGAAAAATATAGTACTAACTTGAGAAAAAATACTATACACTATTTTTCAATCAATAAATGCTTGCCAAGCTTCGTGACAAATCTTGCCTTATATAAAATTAGAATATCAAAGATAATGCATACTCTTCACAGTATTCCTTAGAAAATATATTTATTACATGCAACGATGCTTCGTTAAGAATATCACAATATTATTTCAGTTTGGTAACATAAAACTCTCACTTTTCATGCCTATTTTTTTTATTTATAAGATTTATATATATACTATTAGTATTATATCATATATATATATATATATATATATATATATATATTATGTATTAATAATATAAAAAGATTTATTTTATATTAATATTTTATATATATATATATATATTTACGATTTAATGTATAGGTAACCCAAACTAAAATATAACTAAAATATACCATTAGCACTGAAACTTAATCTCTAGAAAGACAATCTTCTATACATAAGACTAAATAACTTAATATATATATATATATATATATATATATATATATATATATATATATATATATATATATATATATATATATATATATATATATATATATATATATATGATTATATATATATATGGTAAAATAAACTAAATATTAGCGAGACGTTATTTCAATTCCTTTATTTCTTTTTACTTTTTAGCTAATGCCAGAGTAATGCTTCCATTTTAAAATTAGTTAATTATTTACGCTTATTAGTGTAGTGAATGTAGTCCCTAAGCTTTTTCAATTATCAGGTCATGGCACCAGTCGGCGTTGCCTGATCCCCACCCTCATTGTGACCAAAAATAAGCTGATTGACTTGAAGACCAATGCCAATCTCCAGTTCTGCGACCATCTGGTCAATACCCTTCTTGACGCCATAGACAAGAGGTTCTCCAGCACCTTTGAAGATGAGGAGTACCTTCTGGCCACTGCCTTCTACCCCAAGTTTCGCCTGATGTGGATGAGGACTTTTGAAGAAACAATGGCCAAAAAGGCAGAGGTTAAGGCCCTGATGGAGAAGAATGTGGAAGAGTTATTGCGGCGTACTGAACTCGAGAACGCCAGCAGCAGCGAGAGAGATGACGTAGAAGAGAAGGACTACTACTCAAGCATCTGTGATGCTGATTACACTGAACTAACTCAAGGTCAACGTCATCAAAGATCAATCAAGAGTAAGCTGCTCTCATTCTAAATAAGTGGTTGCAGGCGAAATCGACAGACATCCTGTCAGACATAGCTTTTAACAATGAGAAGGTAATCATTGATCTCTTTATAAGGTACAATACTGCAATGCCGTCTAGCGCTGCGGGTAGCGATTGTTCTCACCTTGGCAAAGTTCTACAGAGCCAAAGAGGAAATTCTCTGCAGATGAAACTTTAATATGTTATGTTTATGAAAGGGGACACAACAAATACTGCAGAAGGCAGAACCTAGTAATTTATATTTTTAAATTGAAATAAATTGGTAATTAACTAATTCTTTGATTTCATTTCAAATCCTTTATTAAACCTTTATCTTTGGCTTTTTACAAAAAATAAAAAAAATAAAAAAAAAAAAAAAAAAAAAAAAAAAAAAAAAAAAAAAAAAAAAAAAACAATGAGAAGCAAAGGGAAAAAAAATTTAAATTTATTTAAAAAGATATCCAAAGTTTTAACAAGTTATATAAAGCAACGGTAGCAACATTCTCTCTTTTCTTGGTAGGTGTCGGTCAAGAAAACTGAAAATTTTATATTTATAATCCTGAAGAGAGGGGAAAGAAGCTGTAATAAATTTTTTTTACCAACTTTATTT
>JABUQX010019834.1:0-24132 GCA_015478945.1 Trachelipus rathkii
CTTTTTTCAGCAGATGGAGTTCACTTGAGTCGTAAAGGTGTTGAGGTTTTCAGTACCAGTTTTGGAGACTTGTTTAGCAAAAAGCTAGGTAAGTTGGGGGTGATGGGCTAAATTGGACTACAAATAATAGCAATCGGTAACTGTAATAGCTGGGGAGAGTGGTACAGGACTAAGGTAGAGTTACGTTAGGACTGGCGTGTCGTCTATATCTCTTGGTGGGCTGTGTTATAATTAATGATGAATGAGATAATGGAAAAATAACAGCATTTCGAGTATCACATGTGGTTTTACGTAGCGATATCGCTCATAGCCTTTAGGAATATTGTAATTTGAAAAGAGATGTGGACTGATTAGTTTTGATAACATAAGAGAGATCTAGAACATTATTTGCATAACATGAGGCAATGGGTTAAATGAAGAACTTATATGGAACTCCTTTCGAGGAATAGAATTAGACGGGATTATTCACTTTATTGTTATACTAGCGATAGAGAAAGAAGGGTGGTGGTGTGGCGGCTTTATGTTAAAAGCATATTCAATCTTGTACTTAATGACTGACTTTTAAATTAATCATGTAAACATTTCAGGACAAATAGTGACTAAATAAATCATAATAGAATGATGAGCATCTTATAGACCTCCTGGCCAGAGTCAGAATTAGATGTGAAATTGTCGAAAGACATTGAACAGCATGCAAGTAAATGAAAAGGTATAGTCCATAATGGGTGATTTTAATTTTTCCTGGCATTCATTGCCGATTCCTTGTCTATACTTGCACCTCGGCTAAACTATTACCATAAATTGTATACTAGATACTTTTTGACGCAGATGGGTCCACAAGAACCACGAGATGATGCACTATAGACTTATATAACCTAATGATTAAAGTATGGTGGTGAAGTTAGAGTTGAGGAGAATTTAGGACTTAGTGACAATAATATAATTAGATTTAACATGAATGGATATCTGGGCCCATCGAGTTAATAAGGAAAAGATCATAGATTTCGAATGGCGATTTTACCAAATTTCGAGACACATGCTTAATACAACTGACTGGGATAGAGGTTTAAAGACCAAAACTGTTTTACCATTATGAAACATTTTAAAAACAAATTTTTATGAATATTCAGTCAGGTATGTTTTAAAGATAAAAACCATTAGGGTGGCGAAGAGAAAACCTGTTTGGTGGAATAGAGAGATTAAGCGAGAAAATTAATGAAAGCGTAGATGTTTTTAGAATATTCAAGGGTAGTAATAACGGGAAGATGATTTAGAAAATTATAGGGAAAAATAGAAATGAATCTTAACCAGTCAATAAGAAAGGCAAAGAGAGAGGCAGAAATTAATTTAAAGCAAGGAATAGTAATAAGAACCTGAAGAAGTTTTTTAGGCTTTATAAATTTAAAAGTAAGAATAGGACAATTGGTCCAATTAAATTGATGAAAATTTAGTGAGTTCAGATAAGGAGTTGGTCAACATTTTCAATGCTTATTTTGCTTCAGTGTTTACAGAGGAAAGATTAGGTAATAATATTTCAGAGACTAATAGTTCTTGCATGCATGTAATAGATCAGACTTACAGAATTTGAATTTATGTAAAGATATTAAACGTTTTATTTAGATCATATTGATCCAAGTAAAGCTGCAGGCCCTGACGGTATACATGATGGGAGAATTCTGAAAGAGGGTAGTTTCCAGCATTGCTAAAGGCACTGTATTTTGATTTTTTAAGCGATCTATAACATTTGTGAGGTACCAGATGACTTTGGAAACAGCATATGCGTTGTGCCTATTTAAAGAAAGGGTAGTAAGGAAGATTTGGCAAATTATAGGCCAGTTAGCTTAAACATCTCTGGTCTGTAAAGGTTCTGGAAAAGTTACTGAAAGTCATATAGAGAAATATTTAGAATAGATAACAAGGTATTGTATGACTCCCAGCACGGTTTCAGAAGGGTAGTTATGTCAGACAGACCTTTTAGAATTTATGGAATTAAATGAATTACTGACTGCATTGACCGAGGAGAATCCAGTTGATATTGTTATATTTAGACTTTAGTAAAGCTTTTGATAAGGTTCCGCACATATAAGGCTGATGAAAAAAGTTATTGCAATGTGGATAGATGGAGTGGTACATGGTTGGATTAAAAGAGTGGTTGGCGAGATAGAAAACAGTGTGTAAACAACTAATGGGGAATAAATCATCCAATGGGAAATAGTGAGAGTGGTGTCCCACAGGTTTTCAGTGTGGGGCCACTATTGTTCCTTATATAAATAAATGATTTAGACGGACTTACAGTGCAAGGTTCTAAGTTTTGCAGATGATACTAAAGTGGCCACCTCCGTTAGGAATAGTGAAGGATGTATAAGAATATAAAATGATCTTGGTAAACTTCTCGGGCTTGCAGATAATGTGACAATGAAATTTTCAATTGTAAAAAAGTGTAAGCTTTTCACTAGGTTTTACTCAAATAAAAGTTTTAACTACGATATGAAATGGGGATTGGCTTGAGTCTGGTGATCAAGAAAAAAGCTTTAGGTGTGATCTATACAGTAATTTGAAATAGCTACTCAGTGTTTGGAGCTAGAAATAAAGCTATATAAGATCTGGGCAATAATAATCGCAATGTTATTTTACAAGAGTAAGGAAGGTATAAGTAAGCTGTATGATAGCTATTTTAGGCCAGTATTAAGATATTTTTCATAAGTTTGGGCCCCTTATTTAAGAAATGACAATTATATGCTGAAGAAAGCACAACGTAGAGCAACAAGGATGATTTCTAGGTTTGAGGGTGAAGGAGTTATGAATGTTTTCTGTAGAAAGTCGATTTCTTAGAGAGGACATGATACAAATCTACAAAATAATTACATGTGTTGATAATACTGAAATCAATAAATTCTTTATAGTGTACCCCGGACGGGAGACCAGGGAACACTAAAAGAATATTTTGAAGAAGACTTGTAATCTTGATGTAAGAAAACATTCATTCACTTTTAGGATCGTTAATTTTTTCAATGGTTTGTCGCATGAGGTTTTTGAGTGTGACTCACTTGGAACATTTAAGAAAGGATTGGAAAGGTATATGGGTTTTTTGGGAGTCATATAGTATATTTAGACAAAGCCAAATTGGCGGTTTTTAGTGTTTTTTTAAGCGTTTTTAACGGTAGAATCTTGTGTGATCTTTATTGTCGTGTTATTGAATGCATGTGGATGGTTTGGGTATCAATAGTATATTATACATTTGTTTTTTGACTAGACCAAATTGGTGGATTTGTATTAAAAATATTTTTACTATTTCCCTAGGGTGCTTTGTGGATTTGATGAGCATGTTTGGGTAGTGGGTTGATGGGGATAGTCTCGATAGGCCATGTGGCTTCTTACTGTCTGTTTTTACTTAATGTCTTAATGTCTTAAAAACATCTTTCCCCCCAAAATGTAATTTAACTTCCTCAAATGTTAATGAGCTTTATTCATCCTACATCCAAGACATTACAAGGTCTTCTGCATGTGGTCTTTGAAAGTTCAATGGAGTTAATTCTATCGGGAGATCTTCATATTCTGGGGCGATTACAAATGAATGTATCAGGTCTTCTCAACTCACATATGTCAACAGTTAATTTCGCCATCTTGAGACCTGTTTTCTCCATTTAGGTTTCAAAAGTAAAATTGGATCTGGCCCTGGAATAAGTAATCACTGAGGTAGAAGGAAGTTTGTTGTCAATCTGAGCTTTCTTCACTTCCTATTTCCATCTTCGGTACAAGGATTATTTTCAGAACCTATATTTGTTCCGCTTCCTATTGTACGTCTTTCCAATATCGAGATGTAGTAAAAGGTACACTTAGCTAGTTTAGTGAGCCTTACTTTTTCAAACAGTAGCTACGCATCATGAATTCTCCTTGCAGCCTTTCTATTGCTACTAACTTATGTATATCATAACTTTGGTCCATGTTCCAAGTGCAGTTCTTCCCAAACCATTTTTCCTTTCCTGCTTTCCTATTTTTTGAAGTTAGTGTTTTTTTAAGACTTCTTTTTTTCCTTCTGATATTGATTTCTTTATATTTTAGCTTGTTAGTTATTATTTCTTTCCCCCTGCATATATGCTGCCAATCTCTACCCCTCAGAACTGCAGTGGGGGTGTACCTAGTCCCTCCTAGTATCTTCCTTATACTGTGTTTAATTGTTTGTAGACTTAACCCGGTAATCTCTTAATTCTTTTTTGTTGATAGCCATTATATTGGCTCCCAATATAAATAGCTGGGAGTGCCACATTTTCCCAGTATGTTTTCCCTATAAGCAGTTTGTTGCAGCTTTTCTCAATGACTGAACTAGTTTGGCTAGCCAAGTGGCCTTATTTATGAGATGCAGCTTCTGAACCCTAACTTTTTTTTTTTTGCAATTGTTTAATTGTTTGAAAGTTAGGTTTATTTTGTCCACCACTTTGATACCTTCAATCTCCATTGGTTGGTTGTTCCATGTTAAAAATCAGTAACAGTTGCTTTCTCTTCTGTTTATTTCTAGACCGACATTTCCCCACATTATCTGTAGTAAATGTCCTAATATTTGGCAGCTGCAGCTCGTTTACATTTCTGCAAGATCAGGCTCATCATCCAGCAAGAATAGACTGTTTTTTTTTATGGAACCATGTTGAATCCCCTTTTCTTTCTCCAGTTTCATTAATTATTTTGTAAGTTACAAGTTTGAATAATGTAGTAGATCCTGTGAACCCTTGCTTTATTCCGCTAGTAACTTCTATCTCCACATTTTCTATTTCATTTCCCAACTTAATGTAGGTTTTGTCATCTGTATATACTTGTGCAATGGCGCTTATTATTTCATGGTGAACCTTGTACTCTTTTAGAACTCTTATCAGCGATTCCCTACTTACTGAGTCAAAAGCCTTTTTGAAATCTATAGAGACTACAATTAATGGTAGGTGTCTTCTGTATGATTCTTCCACGCAGTATTGCAAAATAAAAAAGATTCTCAATTCTTGCACCTTCTGTAAACCCTGATTGATTTTCCTTTATTTCATCACATATTTTAATGTGTTCTTCAATTTCATTTTTAATTAATGTCATGAATTGTTTGTAGGATGTATCAGTTAATGCGATAGGCCTTAATCTTTTAAGTTGGATTTCTCTTTTTTTCTATCATACTTGTTATATATAGATGTTGGTTTATGTTTTATGTTCCTTTGTTAGTTCTTTATGAAACAATTTGTGAGAAGATGTATACATTTGTTCACGTTCTGTTAATACTTATATAGTTCTGGCTTTTAAGACCATCTGCCCTGGGCCTTCTTCCCTTTTAGCTTTTTAAGCACCTTCTGACTTTATCGTGTGTTATGACTGGTTGTTCATGGTGTATGGAGTTTTTTATGTTATTGCATGTCTATGTTCCTCTCAATTGTACTGGAAAATTGGTGTATCTCCACTTTGTATCCATTGGTATCTTTGCTCTTTAGTTCTTTTTAAATATTCTCTTTTCGAGTTATCGTCCCATTTCTTCAGCAATTCGCTTTTCCAATGTTTGCAGTATATGGGTTTCGCAAAAATCCAGTTTAAATTCTTTTCCTATTGTCCTCTTTGGTATTCAGTTTACCATTTTCATAATGAAGTTTAGTCCTCCTTCATGGTTCTATCTGCTCCCTTAAGTTTTTCTTTATATTCTCCCAATAATTTGTTGTTTTTATCAGATTTTATTTCATCTGTTAGTTTTTTCTCATACCTCGATTATTTCTTGTATTATAGTTTGTGCTTTTGTTTTTTTGTCTTTATACTGCTCCCAGAGCATATTTTTGGCATGATCTTCTGCCTCGTTTCCTTCTTTTCCTATTAATTTCTCTTCTTTTTTTATCGCCTTTTATTTCTTCTGTCATCCAAGGTCTTCTATCTTTTTTTCCGTTTTTCATCTTTCTTTTAATGTTTTTAATAAAGGTATCAAAGTTTTGTGGATGATTGTTGTCCATGATTTTGTTCATCTCTTCCGTTTTGCATTTTTTTTCTAGGTGTTGTACATATCTTGTCATCAGATCTGGTTCTGTACTATAATATTTGATATTGCACCATCTCACTTTTTTATAGTTAGGCCTTTTTACTTTGTTTCTTAGATATATTTGTATTAAATTATGGTCTGATAGATCAAATACTTCTTGGTTTTCATCTATTTTCATTGAATAATGTTTATTCATAGCATTATTAGCCAGAGCAAAATCCTATGACACTTCTCATGTCACTTCTCTGCCATGTGTAGAGCCCATCACACTCTTCAGTTGTATTTAAGAGTTTCAACTCAAACTTATCTATCCACTCTAAAACCATTTCCCCTTGTTTATCAAGTTGTTGTCTTCCCAACCATGGTAAGTGCCCATTGAAATCCCCGAGGATCATGAAATTCTTTTTACTCTCATATCTTATCAGTCTTTTGCACTCTTTTCTTATTTTGATATTTCTTCTTACGTCTTCTGGTTTGCTTCCTGTTGCAAAATATACTAATACGAATATATATTCTGTATATGCAATTTCATAAAATACAATGCAATTGTGAATAGCTTTCCAGAGTTTTTTCTACTTCTATCAATGACTTATTTCTCTTATGTAATAAACCATTAACCCTCCCCCTTTTTTCCTCTTCCTTTCTATTACTAAATTTTGTCAAGGTTATCTCTAAGTATGAATCTGTCCTCTGTGAGATGTGTTTCTACTAAAAGTACTATATCATTTTCTGTATTTATTTACAACTCAATCTCAGTTAATTTTGTTTTTGTTAATCCTTGTATATTAATCATATTTAAAGTTAGCCTGTTGTACATTGCCATATCTGTTTTTCCGGTATCATTGCCTTTCCTTATTAAAAATTTCCATTCTTGCATATTTTTCCCTGTTTAATGTATAGTCCTGTCTCTCATTTTGGTTTTTTCGTGTATTCTCATTCCTCAGTCTTTTTTTGCCCCCCCGCCCTTTGGCTTCCCCCTCTCTCTCTTTCTTATTATTTAGCATCCGTCACTTTATACATTGAATAATTCCCTTGTCTCAGATGTTTTGCTTCTTTTAAGGACATCACCCAAAACAATCCATTTTTGGATCAGCAAGTTTTCATTTCTATATAGTATGGGTCGTGGCCTGAATCACGGGTTTCCCAACCGTTTTTACCCTTACTTAATCGTCGAACTCTGTTTACTACTACTCAACTTCTTTAAAAGATTCAGAGTTACATACAAGGTTTTGGTCCTTTTGTTCAAGCTCCCCTCTAGTTTGTCTGCTCAATATCACTTCTTTCTAGATTATAATTATCTGAAGCTTATTTTTCCTTCTTCCCGCTTGTCCTTCAATTTCTAAAGTTTCTTTCCTTTACAGAGTTCCCTTATATGTTTCGGTCTTCTAGTGAATTTTCCTCTTCTTATTCATTTCCCTCATTAATTCATCTATTTGGGTTTGTTGCTGCTGAAGAAGTTGTTGTTGTTGGTATATGGTGTTCTGCATTTTTTCCATTCGTTCAACAGATGAGGCTACCCGTTCAACAGATGAGGCTACCATAATCTTCAACTCTGCGAAGTCCAACACAGAGATGGTATTCTCTTTTGGGTTCTGTAAGCAGCTTTGGCAGTTCCACGATACGCTATCCATTTCGGCTAACATTTTATATTGGTTTTTATTAATATTTGCACAGTTTGGTGTAGCGTGGAACCATCTTTTGCATTGGCCGCATCCTATGCTTTCCGTTCTCTGGAATATGTTATGGTTGCATTTCCCGCACTCGCATCTTTGCCTGAGGGACTCATAATTCAGTAATATTGGTTTTTTATTTTTTAGGTAACTCAGTATAATGTTAATTATTTGAATTATTTCAACAGATAATTAGTTATTTCAACAATTTATTCAGTTATTACAACACGTTATTACAACACGTGGATGTAATAGTTTCACACTAACATAGCCTTATAGTCTTCCACACTTTAGCCTTTGCCATTCTGAAAGCAAATGCTCTACAATAGAATTTCTAAAACTACTTTAAAAAGGTTATATTTAATTTTTAAGGCACCTTTACATTCCGGTGTCCACTAAATTCTAGATTTTACGCAAGTGTATAATATAAAGATTTATAGAAAAAACTTGAAGTTTAATCAACCCCACCAAAAAACAACGTTAGACCAGAATTAGTTAAACTGGAAAGTAGCGCCGGGCTACCCTGCATCGCTGATTCAGCCCAAGAGATCATTTATTTGAAAAAAATCAAATGAAAAAAAACAACTGACTTTTTTACTTGATTTTTTTTATAAATAAATCATGATTTTTTTGATTTTATTGATTTATTTTATTTTTTTTATTTTTTTCAGGGATGGCATTTTAGTGATTTTTTTTATTTTTTTTTAACAAAATCAATTTGTGATTTTTTTAATTTTTTTTAATTTTTTTCTATTTTTTCAGATTCGTTACGTCACGCGATATATAATTTGTAACTTGCAAATTATATTTCGCGTGACGTTACGAATCCAAAACATCAAAAATATCAAAAAAATCAAAAAAATCACAAATTGATTTTTTTTAAAAAAATTAAAAAAATCAACTGATTTTTTTACTTGATTTTTTATAAAGAAATCATGATTTTTTTTATTTTATTGATTTTTTTGATTTGTTTGATTTTTTTATATTTTTTTTATTATTTTTTATTTTTTTGTATATTCAAGTGATTTAACTTCAACTACAAATCAAATAAATTAAATATAAAACCTTATATTATTAAGTTTTTGAAACGAACTTGTTCATTTTCAAGGTTTAACTATTTATTTGATCTTTAATTACGGAGAAAAGATTCTTTAGTGTTGCTGTTTTCTTGTGCCATAGACTATAGGATTTTGAACCCAGAGCTAGGGCTAGGGTTAAAAATTGAAAATTAATGCCAGATGCAGACTAGTTATATATATTGTTTTTGTATAATGTCCGTATAATTAGATATGTATAGACCAGTATTTGATATATTGTCTACTAAAAATTTAGTAACCCTTATTAAAAAGATCAGATCTTAGCTGAAGAGGGGCAACGTAAAGAATAATCGAGGAGGTAGATTTTATGGCTTTGAGGATAAGAACTTAGACAGTTGACGTTGTCTAGACAAGGACCATTGCGCTTCTTAAATATTTTCTCTATATTATTATTTATTATGGGTTGATTTGGACATTCTAGAGATGATTAAGAAGCGCTTCTTAATTATTAATTATTTTATTGGTCTTGACTGGGACAGTCTAAAAGGTCCATGCGGGCTTCTCAATGTAATTATTTTATTTACTTTGAGTTGAAGTGGGAACATTTCTAGAAGTGCAGCTTAATGTGGGCTTCTTATTATTTTTTTTAATTTATTTTACTTATTATTATTTGACTGGGATAGTCTATAGATAGGGCCCATGCGGCTTCTTAAAGATTATTTTATTTATTTATTAATTGATTTATTTATTATGAGTTGACTGGACAACTTTCTAGAGGGGTCAATGCCGGTTTCCTAATTATTAATTTCTTTTATTTGTTTAGCCTGGGACAGTCTAAAAAAGAACTCTGCGGTGGCTTCTTAAGTATATATTCTTATTTATTATGAGTTGACTTTGACATTCTAGAGTCCGTGGAATATTCCTCGCTTAATTATTATTTCTTCTAATTATTTTAATTATATATAATATATATATTATATGTATAATAAATACAATTCTAATATATATATACATTATATATATAATATTATATATATATCTATATATATTTATCTATATATATATATATATTATATATTATTACTATATATATAGGTATATATATATATATTCCTATATATATATTAATATCAATATATATAGTATATCTTAACCTAATAATTCAATATTATAATTGGTTTGATCTTGGGAGCAGTCTAGATAGGCTTATGCTGCTTTCTGAGATTTTTAATTCTTATATATTATTTATTAATACGTTGACCTGGGACATTTCAGAAATGCAATTAAAATTATTAATTTTTATTGGTTGACTGGGAAATGTCTTAAGAAGGACAATTGCGACATTCTAAATATTATCTACTTTATTTATTGTTGAGTTGACTAGGGACCCTTCTTAGAGTGGGTTATCAATAGCGTGCTTCATTTATTATTATTTTTAATTATTAATTAATTTTGGTTTGACTGGGAAGCAGTCTAGTAGGCTATACGTCTCTAAGTATTATTCTTAATTTATTGTTTAAGTATGGGTTGACTATGGGACAATTCTAAGAGTGATTCAATGTCCTGCTCGCCTTTTAATTATCTATTTTTTTATTGGTTGACTGGGAGCAGTCTAAATAGGATCATGCGGCTTCTTAAGTTTGGTTCTTATAATATTATGGGTTATCGGGGACATTTTAGAGGGTTTTCATTGATAGCTTCTTAATTATTTATTCCTAATTATTATTTTGATGGGTTGACTGGGACAGTCTAGATAGGCATGCGGCTTCTAAAATATTTATTCCTCTTATTTATTTAATTATAATTAAGTTGACTGGGAATTCTAGAGGGGCCAATTGCGGCTTTTTTAATTATTATTCTTAATTTATTAATTTATTGTTTTTATGACTGGGACAGTTTAGGTAGGCCCATGAGCTCTTCATTATAATTAATATTCATTTAATGTTAAACATTCTTTATTAATTAAAAAATTATACTTAATTCTTAATTTTATGGGTTGTCTGGGGGACACTCTAGATTGGATTTCTGCGATCTCTTTATCTATCTCTATCTATATATATTTATACCTATTCTATAAAACACCTATCACTATCTTAACTATTTATAACCTATCTATACCTATATCTATATATACTAATCTCACTCTTATACCAATATCCTACCTAAATATACCTATATCTATCTTCAAACCTTATATATATATATATATATATATATATACTACTCATATACACATTCCCATACCTACCTATATAACCTACCTATATACTTATCATAAATACTATCTATATTTATAACCTCCCTTATCACTAAACAACAAACACAACTTCTCAGTACGAGTACCAACTATCAACTCTATATATATAATACTAAACATATCCAATTTCGCATGACGTCACGAATTTGAAAAAAAATCTAATCAAATCAAAAAAACTTTATTCTCGCGGCGGATTCTTTTGATTTTTTTTCTAAGTAAAAATCATTTTCTCAGCATTCTTTTTGACTCTTTTGATTTATTCTTATTCTTTTTTATTTTTTGCGATTTTTTCTGATTTTTGCAGTATCGTCGACGTCACGGAATATATATATATTTACCTAAAATACCTCTCTATATCCTTCACTATCATACCTATATATATATTCTACTATTATTACTCTACTATACCACCTTATACTCATCATTACACTTAACTACCTCCTAATATATATACTATATATTATACTATATTATTATAGATCAAAAATAAATATATTTATATATATATATATATATATATATTATATATATTTATATATTATATACCTTAAAATATCCTACTCTATATACCTACTTACTACCAATTTCACTACTCACTATACTATCTCACACTACTATACATACCCTCATCTACTACTCCACCACTACAAACTACTACAAAGAGGACAGTAATGCCAAGTACGAAGCAATCAATCTAGAGATGTTTCAATCAACTCAATAAATAATTGAATTGACTACACTTAATTACTATTATTATGTCAATTAATGACTAGTAATTATATTAGGAAAGCCCATGCGGACCTAAATTAGACTTCCAGTCAACTCCAATTCAATATTTCACTAATCACAATACAAGCCGCTTGGCCATCTATAATGTACAAGTCACTCTATTCATAACTTAATAAATTAATTGATTAATAATTCAGAAGCAGCAATGGGCCTTACTCATAGACTCGATTCAGTACCATAATCAATTATAATCTCAGCGATTACTAATTTATAGAAGACTGCATTACACATCTCCCATTTAGATGTCCAGATCAACCATAATATATCAGCTATAGAATAGGTAAATATCTAAAGCCGCAGAATCTATTATTAGAACTGTCCCAGTCATCCAATAAAACAACTTAATAATTATAGATCAGCCTCATTGAACCACTAGAAATGTCCCCGTCAACACATAATACATTATTAAAATAAATTAGAAATCATATACTTAAGCAAGACGTATGGGCACTAATCTAGACTAGTTCCAGTTCAAACCAATCATCAATAATATCTTAGAAATATAAAATTAAGAATTACACACATTAATCCATCTTGAATGTCAAAATCAACTCGATATAATAAATATTCAGAATAATATAATTATAAGAAAGAATTGTTTTTTTATGACTGTCCCAGTCGACTAAATAAAAATTATAATTGAGAAGCCGCATTGGGCCCTCTATAACGTGTCCCAGTCAACCCATAAATAATTAAGAATTAAAGAATAATTTCTTTTAAATAATAAATTAATGTAATTAATTGAAATAGTATTTATTATAAATTAAGAAACTCCACCATGGGCTACGTTAGACTGTCCGTCCCAACAAAAGTTAATAAATAAGCAAATTAATTAATAATTCAGAAGTTCGAGTGGGGCATCTAGTCTTTCAAAATGAAAAGAATTAATAATTAAAGAATAAATTATTCTTAATTATTAATTTTATGTTGACTGGGACAGACTAGATAGGCCATGCGGCTTTGTGAAATTATATTCTTATTATTAAATTATTATTTGGATTTAGACTGGGAACATTCTAGGGGAGCCGAATTGCGACTTTTATTCTAATTGATTCTTATATTAATAATTAGTTCCTGTCTCGGTGTTGAACCTGGACATGCTCTCGTGTAGTAGCATGTGCGCCTCTTTCATATATACAAAATACCCTATCTCACTCTCAATTAACCCATTATTTATTATTCAAAAACCTTATTTCTTTAACTATCTTAAATTCTTTATGCGGGTGCTGGATAATTCTACGACAAGATCACAACGGCCCCTTCTCAATTATTATTTTATTATATAGGTTTCGACTGGACAGTCTAAAAAGGACCATCCGTGGACCTTTCTTAAATGACATTCAAACCTTGATTTATAATGGGGATGTGACTTGGTGTCAATTCTACCAAGAAGCGCATCGCAAATGTGGCTAATATAAATTATAATTATAATTATTAATTATCTAATCCTTGGTACGCTGTGGGACATATCGGTCTATTTGATAGGCCTGCGCGTTTTTAAGCTATATACAACATTACTCTTCATACTTATGGTACCATCTTATTTTCAATTATCGTATGGGTTTGACTGGGACATTTCTTAAAGACATGGCCAATGCGCGATCTCTATACTCTACTTATCCTTAATTGAGTTGCTGGGATGGACGTCTCAAAAAAGGACCATGCGGCTTCGTTAATATTAATCTCTTTTTATTATGGCAGTTTAAACACTGGGACAGACATAAGAACTTGGGTCTTTTATGTCTTTAATTATTTTTATAATTATTAATTATTTTCGGTTGACTGGAAGAACAAGTCCTACGGATAAGGTCCCATCAGCAGCTTCTTATAGCTATTTCTTATGGTCACTAATTTATTATGGGTTTGACTGAGAAATTCTAAGAGGGGCCAAGCGGCTTCTTAATTATTAACTTTCATTGGTTGACTGGGACAGTCTAATAGGACAATGCGCGCTTCCTTTTTGTTTTTCTTATTAATTAATGGTTGACTGGGACTTCTAGAGGGTTAATTCGGCAGCTTTTCTTAATTTATTAATTCCTGAATATACAATTAAGTAGCTCGCACTTACCTCTCCGTAATTGGCAGTCAAACCATAATTAATAAGAATATCCTTATGACGAGGTCATGATCCTATTTAGTTACTGTAATTGTCCACACTTAAACAACTCATAATTAATGCGTAGCCTGCCATTCGCCACTCGAGACTGTCAGAGTCCAACCATAATATATAAATAAATTAAGATGACATATCTTCAATGAAGGCAGCACATGTGGCTATCTCATGTTGTCACTTGCATTCCTTCCCTTATGACCCATTAATATTTAAAATATTAATAATTTAAGGAACTGCTTGAGCGCCTCTATAACCTGCTCTAGTCACTCAATTAATAAGTAAGGAATAATACTTACAGAACATCATGGGTCTTTCTTGAACTGTACCAAATCAACAAATATAAATTATAATTAAAGAGACGCATTGGCCCCTCTAGAATGTTCCCCAGTCACCTCTAATTAAAACTATTCTAATTAACTAAAGGGAACTAATACCATAAGAAGCCGCTGGGCCTATCTATGACTGTCGCAAAGTCAACCAATAATAACTTAATAATTACTAAATAATATTAAAGAAGCTGGCATTGACCTTCTAAAATGTCAAAAGTTCACTCATTATTATAAAAAGAATTAATACTAAGAAGTCGATGTTACTTTTAGATTCTGTTCCAGTAACCAATGAAAATTAAATATACTAAGAAAGCCCCCTGCTTATGGCCCTCTATGAGATCGCCTCCCAGTCACAGGCATTAATCGATAATAATAATAATAAGATATATTATTCCACTCTAACGAAGCCTGCAGGGCTCTATTTACTAGACAAATTCCACGCCATTTTCTTTATCCTCAAGCTCAAAAATCTATCTTCTCGTTGCTCTTACGCTTCGCGCTTCTCATTTCTAGACATATTTATATGTCCTTTCTAATAAGAGCTAGCTAAAATTGTAGACAAATTTCAAATACTAGCCTAACATATATATTATAATTAAACGACATCTATATATAAAAACTAATATTATATATATTAAGTCCCTGGCACTGGCATTTACATTTTTCAATCTTTTAAACACAGGCCCTAACTCTGAGGTTAAAATCTTACAAATAGGAACAATGAAACAGCTACGACTAAAAAAGGAATGTTCAAGACTACGGCTTACAATGTCCAATAGTTTAGATCTGAAAATTGAAAAATATATTAATAATTCAATTTAATATATATAGTTTTATTTTAATTTTTATTCTCATATATGGAAGTCTCATAATCATTATATAATTACTCCAACAAAACAAATAAAAAATAATACAATAGAAAAATAAATATTAAAAAATCAAACAACATCAAAAATATAATCAATAATCAAAAAAAATCATTGATTTCTTTATAAAAAAAATCAAGTAAAAATTAGTTGATTTTTTTTATTTGAATTTTTTTTCAGTGCCATCTCCCTGAAAAATAATCAAAAATTGATTTTTTTTTCTAAAAATAAAATCAAACACATCCCATACCTTGCTTAAAAATGCCATCTGCATATATTCTCTCAATTTTTATTATATTATTCTTTCTTAATTTTTTTCTGCATATTTAAGTGATTTAATACTTCAACTAGAAATACTAAAAAATTAATAATATAACCTCATACCAGTAAAGTTTTTGATATAATTTACTTTTAATTTCATATTTTCAACAACTATTGGCATTGTATAACCAGTAGTCTGTAACATTCTTTAGTTTGTTGGCTGTTATCATTGTTTCCATTTGTAAGATTTTGCAATCCCAGACGGTAAAGGCCTAGGGATTAAATCGAAAATTAATGCAGATGCAGACTAATTATATACTAAACATATCTTGTTTTTGTATAATTGTCGTATACATGAGATATTGTTCAGGCAAATTTAATTGTCTACGAATTTAGCACCAATTTTATTTTAGAAAAGACAGATCATGCTGGAGATGGCTGCAAGTAAAGCAACGGACAAGGGAGGTCAGATTTTTGGCTTTGAGGATAAGAAATTCGCAAGACTTGAAAAGGTTTGTCTCACGATATGACAAGCCGCATGGGCTAAGTATGTATTGTTGTTATTAGTTTATTATGGGTTGGCTAGGAAATTCTAGAGGGGCCAAATAACATTATTCTAATTATTAATATTTTAATTGGTGATTGGGAAGTCCCCTAAAAAGGACCATAGCGTGCTGCTTCGTTCTAGTATCTATCTCTTTCTTTGATTACTTGGAGTGCACGGTGACATTTCTAGAGTGGTCATATTTGCTCCTGCTCTCTTCAATTCTAATTATTTTAATATATTATTATTATTCGGTTGACTGGCGCACAGTTCTACGATTAACGACCCTTATTGCGCGCTATCTTAAGTTCTATTCTTCATTTCTTTATTTTGTGTATTTCTATATACTAGGGTGGCGCTACAGATTGCATAAACTTTTTCTATTGTGTAAAATTGAACATTTCTTCATTTTTAGTTAGACGATGCATTTATAGTGATTCTTTTTTATTTTGTCTCTAAAAAGAATCAATTTGTGATTTTTTTTTATTTTTTTTTATATTTTTTTCTATTTTTTCAGATTGGTAACTTCCATATGATTTTTATACTAATTTGTACATGTACCTTCTTATTCTTATTTATTATCAGTTGACTGGGACATTCTAAGGGGTCATTAATGCTCAGTCTCTATATTATTATATCTTTAGTTATATAAAATTATTATTCAATATCAGAATAATACAGATCTATGATAGACATGCGGCTTCTTAGATATTATTTTTTTATTATTTAAAATGATACTATACTAATGCATTTAGAGTTGGCAATTTTTAAAGAGATTTTTCTTTTTTCAAACAAATTTATTTAAAAAGAAATCAAACCATGTGAATTTTTTTGAATATTTTTAATTTTTTCTTGGATTCGTACGTAATTTACCGCAGAAATTATTATTGCAGGAGATGACGCAGTTCCAATTATTATCTATCGCGTGACCTTAGTATCCGATATAAAATAGAAAAAATAAAAAAAGCACACCATAAAAGATTGAAAAATTATCCCTCTTTTAATATATAAAAAAAATAACATAAATCACCATAATTGTGCATTCCACAGTATTGTAGTCTGATAATAAATATCAATAGATACTATATTTTCTGATTTAATTATTTGGATTTTTTTGATTTTTTTGATATTTTTTATCTTTTTCTCAGGGATCATCAGCTGATCCCTTGATTTGCTTTGATTTTTTAAAAAAATTAATTTGATGATTTTTATTGATTTTTTAATTTTTTTCTATTTTTCAGAAATTAGTAACGTTCACGCGCAGTATACTACATTTGTAACTTGATAAATTATGATTTCGCGTGAACGTTACGATCCAAAAAATAAAAAAGTAGGAATAAAGTATAATAAACAAAAAAGATTTGATTTTTTTTAAAAAAGTCCAAAAAATCACCAAATCGCTCATCCGATTTATAAAGGACCATCAGCGTGCTTCTCAAGTTTCATTTTTTTATTTATTCATCGAAGTTGAGTGTGCGACACTATCTACCAAATATTTCATTTCCTCAACCTTAATCTATTTTTTTAATTATTTACTTATTATATGGTGTTGACTGGGACCGTCTAGATAGGCCCCATGCGGCTTCTTATATTATTCTTATTTATATTTTGTATATTTATGTATGAAGTTGACTGGGACTTCTAGAGGGGTCAATGCGGCTTTCCTAATTAATTATTTTTAATCTGGTACCTGACTCGGGACATGATTAAAATAGAATATGGCGGCTTCTTCTCTACGTATTAGCCTTATTTATTATGAGTTGAGGTGTCAATGCGGTATATGTCGGTTCTTAATTAATTCATTTCTTAATTTAAATATTTTTATATCTTACATACTATAAACAATATATAAATATATATAATCTACTATAATATACTATACTTAATATATATTAGTATAATATATATATATATATATTATATAATATCATATATATTTAATAAGGTGTTTCAATAATTAAAATTATATCTATAAATATATTATAACTTAATTGGTGCTGGGACAGATCTAGAATATAGAGCTAATATGTATCACTGCTCTTAAGTATTATTTCTTATTTATTATTATAATAATAAAAGGATATGACACTCCAAACAGTGCAGAGGACTAATTAAATATATAATTATTTATTTATTGAAACTGGGAAAGTCTAAAAGGACCATGCGGCTATCTTAATGATATTTATTCTTAATTTTTATTTATAGATATTGAAGTATATATATGTTAAGAGAGGGTCATTATGCGGCTTCTTAATATATTATTATATTATTATTTAATTATTTATTGTGTCACTGGGCACAGTCTAGATAGGCCCTATACGTCTGTCTTAAGTATTATTTCTATAATTTATTCGTCTTATTATCGGAGTTTGACTGGCGAACATTCTATTGAGATGAGCCATTGCATAAGCTTCTTCATCTCACTATTTTTTTTTATATGTGGTTGATCTGGGACAGTCTAATAAGGAATCATTGAGCTTCTAAGTATTATGTCTTAATATTATGGGTTAACTGGTGAGAACTTTTTAGAGGGGTTAAACTACCGCAAGCTTTCTATAAACTATATATCTTATCTATTTTTTGATGGTTGAGCTCGGGAAGTCCTAGACTACGAGCCCATACAGTCAAGGCGTCGGCAATTATATTCTTATTTCTATTTATTATAATACTTGTTGAGCACGTGTCCTATGAGGGACCATTATGCGTGCTTTTTCAATTTATTTAATTTTAATTTTAATTTTCGGGTTTATTGACTGGGACAGCTTTACGGTAGGTCCATCCGAGCCCTCTCTAATTGATACCATTACTATTCATCTACTTAACAATTATTCTATTATTTAAAAATTTTCTATAATTTTTATTTTACTAATATGGGTTGAATGGGACACTTAGATTGGATTCTGCGTTCTATACTGTCTCTTTAATAATCTATGATATCTAACATCCACTCTTATTACCGTATCCACCTTACTATATACTTATCTATATATATATATATTATTAGAACAGGTTGCTCTCTATCAATCCTATATATATATATACCCTATATACCCTAATATATATATATCAATATCAATAATATCATAACCCTTCATATACTATCGTCTATATATATGTTATATAATATATATATATCATAATTAATATAATATATTATATATATATTATATTATTATTACTATAATAATTACTTAATACTATAACTAATCTATACATAATTTTAGATCCTAATTACCTATATAGAATTACATGCGTGCGTCACAGTTCAATACTGGAAGAATTCAAATCCTCTTCGATCAGTGTTTGCGTCAAGTTCCTGCTTTTTCGTACGAAAAAATCATACCTTTTGATTATTTTTCGGTATTAGAATTGGTATTATAGAATTCTAAATATTACTATTGGACTTTTTCTTTGATTTAAGGACATTCGTGGCCGGCAAACGAACTATATATAATCTACTATATATATATATCATATTATACTATAATTTACATAATCTTTATATACTATTATACTTATCTCTATATATATAATACTATATTACTAACATATATAATATAATATATATATATCTAGAGACGTAGAAGAGCAGATCAATCTAGAGTGTCCAATTAACCAAATATATAAATTATGAATCTCAGACTTGTAATAATTTTAATAATATTACTGTATTAATGAATAGTTTTATAAATGTTTGTATATTTTAGGCCTACTACTGAATGGTCCCAGTCAACCAACCAATATATTAATAAATTAAAAAGCTCGCATTGGGCCACTTATCTATTATATGTCCAGTCATTATCTATTATACTCTTAATAAATGATTAACTAAATTAGAAAGCCGCATGGGCCTATCTTGACTGTTCCAGTCAACCGACATTAGTTACCGAGAAATTAAGATTTGCTAATTAAGCAAGCTGCATTAACTCCTCTGGACGTGTCAGTACCCATAATATATAAGAATCATACTTAGAAGCCGCCATTAGATTCCCCTTTTTGACTGTCCCATCACCAATAAAATTAATAATCTTAAGATTAATAATCTTATATAAATGGTTCTCCCAGTCAACCCATTAATAATAATATAATTAGAATAATATTTAAGAATCGCGTTGGCCTATCTAGACTGTCCCTGTCAACCATAATAAACAATTATTATAGAAATATAATTTCAAGCAACCACATTCGATCCATCTTGAATGTTCAAAATCAACTCATAATACAATAATCATAACACTTCTGATTTGAAATTGATTTTCTTTTTTTTAAGACTGTCACTCGAATCTTCAATAAAATTATAATTTGAGAGTCCGCATTGGCCTCTATAACGTCCAGTAACCCATAAACATTAAGATTAAGAAATAATTTAATAATATTACTGTAATCTAATGAATAGTATTGTATATTAAGAACCACATGGCTACCTAGATGTCCCAGTCACCAACAATTAAGTTAATACTTAAGATAATAATTCAGAAGCCTGCGTCGGGCCTATCTAGATTCTTGTAAAGATCACCTCAAATTATATATTAAAGATATTATTTCTTATTATTAATTATTTATGTGATTTATGGTATAGTCCTAGATAGGCCCATGCGGCTTCTGAAATTATTTCTATTCTTATTTATTATTTATATTATGGATTTGACTGGGACAATTCCTAGGTAAGCAAATCTAATTAAAAGACTTCTTAAATTATTAATTATAACTGCTTTGGTTGACTGGGACAGCTCTTAGGTAGGCCCATGTGGCACTCTTAATTATATAATACTATTCAATCTATTCATTATTTCTAATTAATAAAATTATTCTTAATTCTTAATTTTTATGGGGTGGCTGGGACATTCTAGAAAAATAAAAATCTTCTCATTATTAATTTTTTATTTGGTCGACTGGGCAGTCTAAAAAGGACCATTGTGGAATTTTAAAATACTAATTCCTTATTGACTCTTTTTTCCTTTGGACATTTTAGAGGGATCCATGTGGTTAATTATTATTTTTATTATTAAATTATTATTAGGCCTGTTATCTGTCATAAGTATAGGACCATGCGGCTTTTAAGTATTATTCTTTACTTATTATTTTTATTATTTATCTATGGGTTGACTGGGACATTCTTAAGATGGCCAAATGAGGATTCTTAATTATTAATTTTAATTGGTTGACTGGACAGTCTAAAAAGGACGATGCGGCCAAGTTATTTTTATTCTTATTTCTTTATGAGTTGACTGGGGACATTCTTAATGAGTGGGTCATGCGGCTTCTAATTATTTATTTATAATTATTTTAATTATTATTGGTTGACCTTGGAACAGTCTAGATAGGCCATACGCCTTCTTTAAGTATTTTCTTCTATCACTATTTTATATAATGGGTTGGACTGAGAATTCTAGATAGGGGACAAAGCGGCTTCTTATTCTATTAACCTTTTCTATTGTTGACTGGACGTCTAATAGGCACCATTTGCGGCTTCTTAAAGATATTATTCTTATTACATTATTATTATTACTGGGACATTCTTGAGGGGTTAATGCAGCTTCTTAATTATTATTCTGAATAATAATTAGAAGCTGCATTAAACTTCCAGAATGGCCAGTCCCCCATATAAATAGAATTAATACTTAAGAAGCGCATGATCCTTTAGACTGTTACCTGTCAACCAATTAAAATTCAATAATTTAAGGAGCGCAATTCGCCACTTCGAGAATGTCAAGAGTTCCACCGTAATAAATAATCCATAACAGATATATACTTAAGAAGCCGCACAGGCCTATCTTAGACTGTCCCAGTCACCCAAAATAATAATATTAATTAATAATTAAAATATAATAAGAAAGCTGATTGAAAATTACAAAATAGCTCTCAGTCAATATAAAAATAAGATAATACTTAAGAAGCTCATGGTCCTTTTTAGACTGTCCACATCAACCAATAAAAATATAATTAGAGACGCATTGGCTCCCTCTAGAATAGTCCCAGTCTCAACTATTAATAAATATAAAATAATAAATAAAGAATAATACTAAGAAGCCGCATGGGCCCTATCTAGACTGTCCGCAGTCAACAATATAATTTAATTTAATTATAAATAATTAATTAAGCTTAAATTGATTTGCATATCACAGTTAACATTCTATAATAATGTAAGAATAATACTTTAAGAAGTTATATAAAACTTTGTAAGACTGTCCAGTCACCAATAAAAAATATATTAAGAAACCCGATTGGCCCTCTAGAATGTCAGTCCAACCCATTAATAAATCATAAATACAGATATAATCACTTAAGAAGCCGCATGGGCTTAACTCTAGACAATCTTCCGCCTTTTCTTAATCCTCAAAGCTCAAAAATCTACTTCTTGTTCGCTTTACTGTTGCGCCTTTCTCAGCATATTTTTGTCTTTCTAATATAGGCTTTGCTAAATTGTAGCAATATTCAATACTGGCCTAACTATTTATATACGACATTCTACAAACAATAATATATAATTAGTCTGCATCATGGCATTAATTTTCAATTTTTAACCCTAGGCCTAACTCTGGGTTCAAAATCTTACAATGGAAACAAACTGATAACAGCAAATTCTAAGAATGTTACTAGCTTTACGGTTTCATGCTCAATAGTTTGTTGAAAATTGAAATAAATATCAAAAACTTCATAATATATATAGTTTTATTTTAATTTTTTATTTCTATTCAGGGATGGCAATTTTGGTGATTTTTTTGATTTTTTTTAAAAAAATCAATTTGTGATTTTTTTGATTTTTTTGATATTTTTGCATTCTATTGAAGTGTGGCTTAAGGAATAAAAGTTCCAAATTATAATATATCTGAATTAGAATCTTTGAAACATAGAAAAAAAATAAAAAAAATCAAAAAATCAACAAATGGATTTTTTTTAAAAAAATCAAAAAAATCACCAAAATTGCCATCCCTGTTTCTATTGAAGTTAAATCACTTAAATATACAAAAAAATAAAAAAAATAAAAAAAAATAAAAAATCATAACAAATCAAAAAAATCTAATATCAAATAAAATCATTATTTCTTTATAAAAAAATCAAGTAAAAAAATTCAGTTGATTTTTTTAATTTGATTTTTTTCGTGCCATCCCCCTGAAAAAAATCAAAAATTGATTTTTTTCTAAAAAAATCAAACAAATCCCCAACCTTGCCAAAAATGCCATCCCTGATTTTTTAATTTTTTTTTTATATTTTTTAATATTTTTTTGCATATTTAAGTGATTTAACTTCAATAGAAATAGAAAAAAATAAATATTATAAACTATATTTATGAAGTTTTTTGATATATATTTTTTTTTCAATTTTCACAAACTATTGGCATTTTAACCCGTAAGTCTGTATAACATTCTTCTAGTGTTGCCCTGTTTCATTGTTTCCATTTGTAAGATTTTGAACCAGAGGTAGGGCCTAGGGTTAAAAATCGAAAATTAATGCCAGATGCAGACTAATTATATATATTGTTTTTGTATAATGTCGTATAATAGATATGTTAGGCCAATATTTGAATATTGTCTACAATTTTAGCACCCTTATTAGAAAAGACAGATATGCTGGAGTGGGCGCAACGTAAAGCAACGAGGAGGTAGATTTTTGGCTTTGAGGATAAGTATAGGCGTGAAGTTGTGTCTAAAAATGAACCATGTGGCTAAGTATTATTCTTATTTTTATTATTTATTTATGGTTGGCTAGGAAAGTTCTATTGAAGGGGGGGCCATGCAGGCTTTATCTTAATTATTAATTTTTATTTGGGTGATTGGTGAAAGTTAAAAAGACCAGCGGTGCTGCTTCTTTAGTTATTATTCTTATTTACTTATTAGGTTGACTGGGAATTCTAGAGTGGTCATGCTGCTTCTTAATTATTTTTTTTTATTTTATTTTGTTGACTAATTACTAAGATAGACCATGCGGCCCTTCTTAAGTATTATTCTTATTTATTATTTGATATTTATTATGAGTTGATATATAAATGATGATTTTTTTGATTTTATTGATTTTTTGATTTTTTTGATTTTTTTCAGAGATGGCATTTATAGTGATTTTTTTTATTTTGTTTTAAAAAAACAATTTGTGATTTTTTTTATTTTTTTTTATTTTTTTCTATTTTTTCTAGATTCGTTACGTCACGCGATATATATATTTGTAACTTGCATTATTATTCTTATTTATTATGAGTTGACTGGGACATTCTAGAGTGGTCAATGCTGCTTCTTAATTATTATTTTTAGTTATTAATTATTATTGGTCTGACTGGGG
>JABUQX010019835.1:5000-63670 GCA_015478945.1 Trachelipus rathkii
AAAAAAATGTAATATATATATATATATATATATATATATATATATATATATATATATATATATATATATATATATATATATATATATATATATATATATATATATCTCAAAAAATACACCACCCTGATATATATATATATATATATATATATATAATTATATATATATAGATAATATATATATATATATATATATATATATATATATATATATATATATATATATAATAAACAAGTGCTGGACGCTTGGACCCAACTCTTTTGCACCCCACCAACCACTTTCCCCAGCCTCCATCTATTTGGAAAAATATATTAATGCTTGAAAGTAATAATTCAAATTTGCTTGAAAAACGAAAACTTCTGAGCCCTTTCAGGGGAGAATTTGCCTTTCTTTTCGTCGTAAATGAGATCTGCACCACTGAAAGACGTTCACTAGCTACACTTGTTGAAGGGCATGCTAAGAATTCCCTGGCGACTTCTGCAAGATATGGAAAACTTTTACAATGATCACGCCACCAAGCCAGTTAATCTTTATCCGATTCCAAGCTTTTTCGCTTTTGATATTCTTCGATTAATGAGTGTCTTTTGACACCTCGGAACAACTCTTCATCGCTGCTAGAAGTCAAAAGAACGTTCACGGATTCAGCAATGATATCCCTAACAGATGGTAATTGCCTGTCTGTTTTTGTGATCTTTTGTTTTTTTATTGGCTGGTAATATTTCTGCCTTTAGCAGCATTTCATCACATATGCATCCTTAATTAATTTTAACCTTCTGTAAAACACATGGTTCGAGAAATTTGGTTTTGTATCTAGGGTTTAGAGAAGTTGCTATTGCACATACGTCATCGTTTTGCAGAGTTTGAAATCTATTATCTAACTCCAGCATGAGTGTTTGTCATCTTTGAAGGTCCCTTACTTTTAATTATTATATATATATATATATATAATTATATATAATATATATAATATATATATATATATATATATATATATATATATATATATATATATATATATATATATATATATATATATATATAAAAGTAGTGCTTCTAGACGTTTAATAATTAAGACTTTTTTTTTTATATTACAGTTGTTCACAACCACATTATGAATACTATCCTGATCTGATTGAGTTATTAAAACCTGAAAAAACTGATGCGAATATTTGTTTACTCTAATATATATATATAATATATATAATTATATATATATGTATCTATATATTATATATATATTATTATATATATATATATATATATATATATATAGTGAAAATATGCAGACTGAGATACCTGCCACTCAACATTCAAGCGACGTAACCGTTTCTAGTAATATTTTGGTTATTCAACTAATTTCATAATGATTTAAAATCTAAAACAAAATTACGTTCTCTTTAATGCAGGCTCTTCTATAGAAACCCCGCGAATCACAGAAAAGGAAGAAATACTCCACGATAAAACTTTCGATCCGGTTTCGAACCATTTTTTCGTCTCAAACTGCACACTGTCTCCATCTTGTCTTTTTCCTTTAAAATTATTATTTTCTATTTATATTTCTTTCACCTTTTAAAACCAAGTGAAATTTAAACCTGCGATGGCCAAATAGCTGAATATCTCGGACACTCGAGTTTTACTATCAACGTAGATATTTATCCTCACCTGAGCAAATTGGGAAATGCTCGGACACTCGAAGTATCTCACCTTTGTGACTCAGTTCTTATATCCTCAGAAAACCCTTTAGACTTTTGGAGGTAACCGAAATCCTTATTTCTCCTCCAAAGACCAATGGGAAAATCTCAGACGCTAGCGGCATCTCGCCTTCACTTTATCACCTCCCAAGACAGCAACCGCTAGCTGCACTCTGATCCCTCAAGAAGCGACTTAGCTAACTAACCTAAACCATTGATCGCCACTAGCCAAGGTATTCTTATATTCCCCCAAGGCAGGGCCATTGTGTTTCAAAAGAATCTCATAGTGCCTGTCCCAGCTCTCTTGGATGGGTAAGATTTTCCCGAGTTTCACAACAGTCAACAGTGACTGCTAGTGCTGCTGCTTCTGCTCCTTCAAGAAGGCACTTAGTCATCCTCGGGGTGTCTCTTTTTAACTCAAATTTATCTTCATATGAGCAAATTGGGAAATGCTCAACTGTGTCTCACTTTTACGACTCTTGAATTGAACCTCCACAGACCAGATGCGGAATCGTTCGGACACTCGACCTGTCTCACTTTTAACTAGGAAATTTATCCTCACATGGACAAATTAGGCAGTGTTCGGACTCTCTCGTGTTTCGCCTTTCCGACTCCCGAATTTAACCTTCACTGACCAAATACGGAATTGCTCGGACACTCGGGTTGTCTCACTTTTAACTCAGAAATTTATCTTCACATGAGCAAATTGGGAAATGAATTCCACCTCCAAAAAACAAATTCTGAAGTGCTCGGACACTCGAATTATCTCACCTTTGCATCTCTGTAATTGTGCATCCAGGAAAAAAACAGACTTTTGTTGGTCGACAGCCTTTTTTCTCCTCCAAAGACTACAATGGGAAAATCTCAGACACTTTGTCACCTTCCAAGACTGCTGCCGAAAGCTGCATTCTGATCTCTCAAGAAGCGACTTAAACCATTTAAACATCACTAGCCAAGGTATTCTTAAAGGCCCCCAAAGCTGGGCAACTGTGTGTCAAAAGGCTCTCAGTACCTGTCCCCGCTCTCTTAGATGGCTATGATTTTTCCCGAGTTTTAGGCAACACTAGTGGCAGCAGGTGCCATCCAACCGGAACCATTTTGCGTCATTTGTCGCGGAATCTTTAACGTGCCCACGCGACTACTGGCAAGGCCGCCCCATTCGAGTAAGGGGGTTGAACCTTTGTAGCTTAGGTAAGAGAAGTTTCAAGCGCCCGTCCCTAATGAAGAGACTCGACACTTTTTAACACCCTGGCTGGTATTTGTTGCAGGTATTATTGGATCAAGTTATTTGAAAAAGATTGGACCAAGAATAAATTATTGCACACAGGATAAGTTGCCAAGATAAGTACTTGATTTTGAGTGTATAAACACGTCCAACACACCACATATATGCTTGGTGTCTGATCATTATTGTCAAAACCTTGAACCGGTTTTTCTTTGATATCCGTTTCATTTATTTTAGAGGAAATCTACCTCTGCTGAACTATTCTTTTACTCGTGACCATTGTCCAGGTCCATATATATTCTTAAATTACTATATATTATTTTGTACTTTAACCTATGCGAAATTTACCTTTGTGGATGAAAAACCCACTAAGTATTCATGTCCAGGATACATTAGTATAAGGATTTAAATTAAGTAAAACTTGTTCAATACACTTTCTTTTCTTTCCCCTTTTTATTTAATTCTCTATAATATAATCTTGTCTTTAATCTTAAGTCATCTTTAGTTAAGAGTCGTCTGCAGTTTTCTTTAATAGCTGTATGCACTATATCATACACTGTGTCTTGATCAAGTTTTGTATCTGGTAATATTACCTGATAAGTGAAAGTTTTAAGAAGTTCTATGTTCCTACACAACACATTCTTTCTTAGTCTGGAAGGATCCTGACATAATCATTCTTCTTTGATTCCAAGCTTGATGACTAGGAATATCACATCTTAGGACCTGTATTTTCTAATTTTTCGTTCAGTGTTAAAGTTCTATGATCATCTGCTTCGTCACTACCATACAGCTCCCTTGCATCTCCATGCATGTCTCATTAATTTCTCATCATATTCAAAAGCGTCTGTACTATCTCTCTTCCTCTTTTTTTTTTATTTTGCTTCTTGTGGAGTTAACAAAAATTGATAATGGGAATAGTGGATGTGATCTCAATCTCTTTCTCAACAAGCTAATACTTAATTGAAAATTCATGTTATCCGTTATGATCCATTTTAACCTATTATCTGATATAAAGTTAACAATTTGAACACTTAAATATTCTGATAGTTTACTTTCAGATAATGGACTTTTTGATGTTAGAAGAGGAACGCCGAAGAAACTACTTTATTTACCAATCCTGCTAGTAAAAATTGGTGTGCTGTAGTCTCAAATAAGTTAAAGTGGTAAAATTTAGATGAAAATTGAAGTTTATTTAGTATAGGTATAATCCCTGAATGAAATACAATTGAAAAAAGATAAGTCAAGTTTGAATTCCTTAACTCATTAAGGTTGATCAGAGTTGATTTTGATTGGGTTACCTTAATCTCAATAGGATTATAACAGTCATGTAACATGATTGCCGTTTTATCAGCCATCCCTAACTTTGATCCTAAAAGAATTTCAAGTGCTTGATTCTTGTTCATCGTTCCATATATAATTTTCAAATTAATACTAGACTGATTAGGGAATATTGTTTCTTGTGGCCGTGTTCCACCATAATTTAATTATATCTTAGTATCTGGGACGGGCTTTATGCACCCGGGACAATTAAAGCTAAATTTAAGTTGTTTTTGTCTCAAATGAGTGAACAATTCAGGACATATGGTAGTTAGATATATTATTATTGATTAGTACACAATAGTTCTATCTGATGCCTTCAATTCTGGACTGAGGTTTGTTGTGGAAACATAAAAATGTCTTGAAACATTTTGCATGGAGTTGGTCAAATAAGTTCTGTTGTGGTATGCTGATTGTAACCTATGATCTAATGTTCCTCTATCGATGTATGCCATCTGCGGATCCATTAACAGCTCAGAATCCAACTTTATGTCACTTATCATGTTTAAATTGATCATTAAGTAACGGTAAATACTCTCGGAGCCTGTAAGTTTCTGCCCAAGCTTTGAGGGTTATTAATCTCCTTATTTCTGCTCCCAACCCCATAATATCTATCTTAAGAGAAGGGTTTCTCACTATCCTTTCCGCTGTTTCGCTCCTGAAATAAGGTTTATACGAACCTCTGTGGTCTGAATAAAAAGTGGACTTATTTGAGGGATTAAATTCGTCACACGTGACAGATATATAACCAGACTGTTTTTCAAATCTCGTAGGAGTAAGCCTTATCTGTTCACCTGGGAATGGAGTCGTAACACCAAATATTTGTTTGCCCCAAGTTACACATCTCAATTCATTTGCCATATCCGTAGAGCAATCATACTTATCTATGAAATCATGTAAGTTGGATGTATATTGTAGTTTCTTTTTAGCATATAGCCTCTTCTTCTTCACTTAGGCAAGTCATTATTTTCTGAATTCCCTCATTAACATTACCTGTGGCAATTCGTGTTAATGTACCAGTATTTGTGAGTCTAGTTGAGAGATTGTCTGCTATCCCAATATTAGAACATTTATATACTTCAGAGCTCCATGTAGCGTAGAACGGAGTAGCACTCCATAACTGATTAATAAACATTGCCTTAGACTCCTCTGTATAGTAATCAAGCCACTTCCTTATTTCAGGATTGGTGACATTCTCGTTAAGATATTGAGTTGCAGCGTCTCGCAACCATTTTTTAGGTGGAGACATGTGTATTATGTTTAAAGAGTGTGGATTTTCTAATAATGACTGTATTTCATGGTTGAGGGAATTTTAATATTAAAATATTTATTATATGTTTTTTGTATGTGAGCAGTAAAAACATGTTTTCTAATGTTTAAGAAATGAAAGATGGTAAGATATAGGATCCTCAAATCCTCTCGTAAAATGAGATATAGGTGACCACTGGCTCATCCCACTAATACAATGATTGTGAAATATCATATTTATACAGTCCAAATACTCAAGTTCGCTTGACCAAATATTATTTCTAAGGAACAATTCTGCAGGAATAAAAAATCCCATGATTAGAGAAGGTATAGGGGAAATACTAGAACGAGCGCATGATTCAGTGCCTGTCATAGCAGAGCAGAGATCATCATCAATACTAACAAACGATTCGTTGCCATCTGGGAAAGATCTTCGTATCTTCTTCCTACTGTTTTCGACTTCAGACCCCTTGTAAAAGTGCTGCTTACCATACGAAAATAATAATGAGGATACATAAGTCTCCTCTAGCTTCAGTGCCAATCTCGCAATGTAGCTTTCAAGACTTATCAGATATTTATCAACAAAAGCCTTATTAGGTATTGTAGATGGAACTTCAAGACAAATAACTTGGTTGTCTCCTTGTCCCAATATAGTAATAACATAACCATAGTTGAAGGCATGCGCTAAGATGGCGTTGATTGTGAGAATGATCCATCCTTTTTGACGCATGCCCTCAAATCCTCTATGAAACCTATGTCCACCTTGTCCGCTGTTAGGTTCAGTTTCGGGTAAAACTCCATCGTAAAGTCTTCGTTGGTATGTAACCAGGCTTTGGGAATACACCTTATGGGAATTTTGAAATAAAAACTTCTTACCAAAATATTCATCGAAGACAGCGAATGGAGCTGCTGTGTTTTCATATCGAAACCTATTATTCCATTTCGAGAAGTCTAGATTTATAAATCGATATGCTTACCAGCTTTGTCATAGTTATATAATGATGAGAATAATAACAATCTATGATCTATCTCTACACCTGTTAACGACATCATCTGATATATCATATCAGATAATAAAGTGTCCGCCAAGTTCTTTTCGGTTACAGTTTGAAGACATCGGATCATGAAGGTCTGCTTGCAAAACATTCTGCCAAACATTTTCTCTTCTAATTCTTTTGGGACTAGAACGAAATGGCAGTGTTCTTTGGGTAAGGTCCCATGCTCATCAAAGTAGTCTATAACTTGTTTAATGTATTTTTCGGGATCCTTAATATAATCAAGTAACACCTTTGTGTTATTATGAGGTTGATATTGTGGTCTTTTGCCATCTTTGTAAAACGAACATCTGTCAAAACACTGAGACCAAGAGGATCGAAATGGTGCCATGGCCTTATCAGCTATCATGTCATATAAAGGCATGTCGGTTTTAAATTTTCCAAGTCCTTTAATGTTATATTCAAGCCAGGGCATTAATCCTATAGCTTTCATCTCTGAACCATTTGGCCATGACCTTGTTTTGACATATCTTCCAAAATGTCTATTTCGTAGATTCTCATTATGATTAGGCCATTTTTTATTTTTAGTATAGAAATTAGTTATGATTTTCTTCATCTGTGCTGCAACTTCTATGGATGGCGTTATCGTTTGGAATTCAAAGCTGTGTATTTTCCTTGATGCTTTGTACTTAAATCCTTATTGAATCAATTAGAGGATGACCAGTTTGGAATAACCGTTGCTATTCAAAATATAAATGTAAATGATGATCAGAGTAATTTACAATGTCTAACCGTTTATAGGTATATACTCTATTAAAGTAAGGGTATATATTTAGAATACTTTGTAAGGTTGTATTGAAAAGAGTTGGATTCGGATACTTGGGATCTGTCGATATAATCTTTCCAATAGCAAGAGTTTCAAGTTCTTTTAATATGTCCGACATATTGTTTTTAAGATTGATCTAATTTTCTTTAATTCTATGCTCATGGATTCCAAATCCTTAAATTTCGAAAAATGATCTAGTGGTGACATCACATCTTCAATATGATTGAGAATCTGTTAAAGAAAATTCTTTATCTAAAACCCCTATCAAAAGAGCAGTCTCTATCATGTTCCACTCATTGTTTAGTTTAAGATGTCATTTTTGGATTTATGTAACACTGGTCATTTAACTTTGTCCAGCCTGTAAAAGAGTCCCTTTTCAATAGTATCCCTTGTCTCTAAAAATAGATTGTCCTTGCAAAGGTACGTGTAATAATTCTTTTAATGAGGGATTATTAGGTGATTTAAAATCGTGTATCATTTATTAATACATGAAAGTTCCAGTGGTGAAGAACAAAAGTTCCATTGGTGAAGAACAGTCTTCATAATGGGCTCCGTGATTCTTGACCAAACTTTATAAATAGTTGTATTGTTTGAGGTATAATTGAATTTAATCCAATTTTCAATGTTACCCCACCAATCATATTTATCAGTTTCATAGTTAGTATATTTAAAATATCTGAAATAGAGATATTAGAAATTTTGGTAATATTAGTTAAAATATTTTTATGATAATACATAATCTTGTATTTGGAGTATTGAATAAAATTTTAAAAGGATCCTTCAACAATGGTGAATTAAGATGACCATCTAGAAGTGTATCCCGTTAAATATATATGATATATATATATATATATATATAATATAAATATAAAAATATATATATATATATAATATATATATTATATAATATATATATATAAAATATATATAATATATAGTATATATTGTTTCTATTAAAAAGCTACTAATAATTAACAATCAACCTTTTTAAGCCACAAAATCATAAAACTACTTTAAAAAATATTTCTGAAATATATATATATATATATATATATATATATATATATTATATATATATATTATATATATATATATATTATATATATATATATATATATATATATATATATATATATATATATTTCGATGTGATAAAAAAAAAATTTTTAGTACCCCCCAAAAAATAAAAAGGGTTTTCGAGTGCGACAGATGTTACGTGAATCTCTTACCATTGAACCGTACATGCAGTACTATTTACAATATTTAAATAAGTTAAAAGCCAGTATTGACATGCTCTTTGGATTTAGCTACCTGTTGGTCCCTTTGCCAACCACACTATAACCAGACAGTTATAAGGCGATCGGCAAAGGTTAGCCACTACACCACGACAAGGTTGGTAGCTTTTAACATGGTGAGTGTCTGCCCAGAACAACCCCATGGCCGTAGTGGGAATTTAACCTGCACAGACAAAATTAACAATCGCTTGAACGCAAATTGTCTCATACCTTCAAGAATCGTGAATTTCTCATCCATAGACCAAATACGGAATTGATCGGACACTCGGTGTAACTCCCCTTTACGACTAAATAATTTTGCCTCAATATAACCCCTATATAGACTTTGGGAGGTAACCGACAAACATTTTTTTCCCTCCAAAGACTACATAGGGAAAATCTCGGACACTCGGGGTATCTCACCTTCTGCTCCGTGATTATACAAGCAACAAAAAGAAATTTCACGGCTCTCTCAGAATTGAGATTGCGGATTGTTACTATCTCCATGACTAAAAGCTACCAGTTGGTTCCCTTAGCCGACAACCCCTTTAATATGAACGTTGAAAGGCGGTCGGTAGCTGTTACCACGGTAAAGCGTTTTTATGCACACCCTAAAAAAAAACGTAAAAAGAGTAGCTACCTGTTGGTCCATTTCTCGGTTAGCCCTTTAAGTTAAAGGGACCAATCGAGAAAGTTCAAGCCACCACAAAACGTCAAGGTCAGTGGCTATCGTAGTGGAAAGCATTCTTTTGTACACCCAAAAAATGTAAAAAGTGTTGAAAGTCACGTTAAACTCGAAATATAGTGCAAGGACGTAGACTTCAATACTGAAAGGCATACAAAGTCTAAGATCAAGTCAGATCATTTTGCTAGTGCAGCAAGTCAGATCATTTTGCTAGTGCAGAAGTGTCCTCGTGCAAACCTAGCAAAGCAATCAAAGACTAAACTATAGAAATTGTATACAACTGACATTGCCAAAGGGAACTAACGTCATGGCGTGAAGGAGTTGTGATCTCCAACTCGCCATAGCATCATTCTTGGTACTTTGCTTACTGCATCTGTAAAAGGTTTGTTATTCAGTAGTAAGTTTATCTAAAACTACTTAAAAAAAAATTTACATGCAAAATATTATCTAAACTTAATATTTCTTGTGTAAAAAAAAAATTGGTTGCATGCAAAATTACCTTTACAACTTCCAGTAAAGCCAAGATTTAGCCTTTCCCGTCAGTTTCTTGTGCTCAATGCCCGTCCAGTAAATTCCAGGTCCTTCCACTAATCCTCGTTGGTTAATTGTCGGACAGCATATCCAGCGACATATCCACCGGAGGTCCTCCAGTCAGTTTCTTGCCCATACCCTGACTTTCATTGAACCTCCGTGTAGACTCTCCATACTCGCCTTATTCATCTAGTTAGTAATGCTTAATTAGAGCAAAGAAAACTCATCGGTGCAGTCTCCAGTTAGTTTTCTAAGTCCTAACTCTTTGCTCGTACCAACAAATATTTCTGTGCCCGTCATCAACCATTACATTCTGGATTCCTTACTTCGAACAAAGAAATATTAAACGAAAGTGCAACATCCAGTAAGGATGCTCAGGCCTTACCTTCCGCCCATACTTCCGCAAGAGATTTCTAAGCTCTTTTCATTTTTTCCAGTAGATACCTCTTACTACGAGCATGAAAAAAAGATGTTCACCAGTTTTAAACCTTGCAAGGGTCTCATTCCGGCAAAATATATTTGTAAGGTTGCTCAGGCCTTACCTTCCGCGCATACTTCCGCAAGAAATTTCAATGCTCTTTTCACTCTTCTGCAATTTCGAATTAGTCAATTCCACAGACATACATCCAATGCACGCAGGCCAAGAAAGTGTGGAAGGTACAAATTCGCTCAACCAGATTTCGGGCACAACGATTTTAGTTCCTTCCAGACACATACATCCGAGGCACGCAGGCCAAGAACGTGTGGAAGGTAGAAGCCACTACACCACATCAAGGTATGTTGGCAATTGTCATGGTAGGTTGGCTAGACCTCCATGACTGTAGCAGAAAAGAGATTTTTTGCACTCCCCCAAAATATCGTAAAAAGGGACTCTATCGCTTCGCCAATACGTTGTTATCATCGTTTTTCTTTGGCGAGGCAGGGTGAACGTTGTACCCTTTGTCTCGTTGCAGTTTTGAAAAAAAACGCAGAATAGTAACGAAGGAAGTTAAAGAAGAATAAAAGTGCAGCCCGTTAAGTTTTTCCCCATAAAATTCTGAAACTTTGCCCTTTGTTAGAGGATTTTATAACGAGGGCATTACCTAATTTACACTCTTGGAATTCTTGCTGCCACGGTAAACAAGAAAGGTGGATGTTGCACTCATCATCATTGGACCTGCCCGCGGCTGTCCATCAGATTTATATGCCTATTCCACACAAATTTGAGTCTTTGCATATGGGCAACGTTTCCTCCACTTTGTAAAACATGATGCATAAACTGCATACATTACATTTTATAAATCTGTTCTCTCTCATGTTTTCCGAAAACAGCAAGAAAGGTGGCAGCATAAAAGCTGGTCCCCACGGAAACTCATCGCTGCCTTAGATTACTGGAGCATCGGCTAAGCATGCCGACTGCACAAGTGGTCATTCAGCTGCAGCTTAAAAACAATACATGAACATCACACAAAGTCAGTATCGACCACTAAGTTGATAACTTCATTGACCGGTGAGCAAGTAGAGGTGAGTGTAAGCATGCTTCCGGGAGAGAGAAAAGTATTTTCTCTCCATGACCAGAGGTTTACCGACAGCATTCGGCAGATCGAACGGTCTCACCTCTTACGGTACCTGTTAGTTCCCCTCTCTCTCAGCGTTCGGGAGGCGAGAGGGGGTAAGCCGCCGGACCACTTCAAGGTAGGTAGCATTCTCCGGCAGAAAAAATGCGTTTTTTGATCATTCCAAAAAACGTAAAAGAGTTAAAAGAAACTTGCCTTCTTTGTTTCTTTAAGTTGCTTATAAACCTGTATTACTGCATCTTTTTTTTGTACAAGAATCACTTTCCACGAAGACTGTGGAAAGTGATGCAGGTACAAAATTTTTCTCTTGACTTCAGTTTTACGACTAAGGTCACGGAAAACTGCTGAGGGTATGCAGAGTTCCACTTCCTCGCGATCAACCGTTGTCGTGAGTCTATATGCCTTGGAAAGGGTGACGAAACATAGTCTCGCATGAAGCTACAAGTTCAAAACTCGGAAACTGCGCTTTGGGAGAGAGAAGGCAACTCACCTCGTTCGCTCTCCCCGTTTTTTTTACTTGCTCTCTGGATAGACAACCGCCCTCCCAACTCTCATAACCAGCAACTTTTACAGAGAGAAGGTAGGTGGTTGGGTGTCGGTCGAAAGGCATCAAAGACAGCAGAGTAGATGCTGCTATAGCGGCTAGCAAGAGGAGCATCAGCTGCAGACCCAGCTCAAATTTCAAAACTTGAAATACGTTAAGTTGCAGTTCGGTTAATAGTGGGAGTAAAGACTTGACTTACCACTCTGCGTTACTGCTTTCAGGTTTTCAGCCACATCTAAACACTACGTTCCATAATGGCCTTTTCTCACTCACAACAGGGCCGATGTGTTGCAAGTTTAGAACGTATATATATATATAATAATATATATATATTATATATATTAATATATATATATATATATAATATATATAAATATATATTATATATATATAATATATATAATTATATTTTTCACATTTCAAACTACACGAACCTTTGAGAGTGCCTTACTCTACGATTGGTTGTGTCTACATAACGTTACCAGCTTGGACCGCGTGGAGGCGGCAACCGTTCCAAGCCAAAAGCAATTTTTTTGCACAGTACACCACAAAAAAAATGTAAAAAGGGTTTCGAACCCCACTGTTCAAAATGCCGAGCAAGCATTAAAATAGTGGACTTCCTTTCTCAGTGAAAGGAAATCAACAATAACTATTTCCTTTCTTGACAAACAAAGAATTCCAGTCAAACTGCTGCTATAACAATTTCTCATCTCGGAAACGAAGTCTAACCCGATAAAGAAGAAAGACCTCCTTCCTTTACCGAACAAGACCACCGTTTTCCACAATCTGCCTCTGCTCTTACTACTTTCCTGGGGCGTCTTTTATTTTCAGTAGCTACCTGTTAGTTCTCCTTCCCCTATATATTTATGCTTCTGACAGTTAGGCAAATATATGTCGGGGAAGGATTAGGCCACCCCACCTCAACAAGGTCGATAGCTTTTTCCATGGTTGGTTCGCCAAACCACCATGCCGGGGTGGACTGGATGTACTTTCTAATCAGCTACCGAGAAGAAAAAGAGAGAAAGTTTAGGGATTCTTGCGTTATTTACCACCCATCTTTTTCTCTCTATCTACCCGTACACTGCCTCGAGTATAAACCCACATTTTTCCCTCTCAACCAGCGCCGACTCGGTGAGAAAGAAGGAGGGGGCTGCGCCATCCTTTCCACACGGCCACGAGGGTCATTGACATCATCTGCCGGGGCGAACGGTCTATCCTCTTTCGCTGAGGTCAAATTTTCAACTCGAATTAGAAATCCATATATCTCTAACCAAATCTGCAATTCTCGGTCAAATACAACCTTTTGCGCCAGGCATTCCCACCTCATCTCCCAACACGTCCGTCGTTTCGCGCAGTCGTCGCACTTGCCTCCCGTCATAAATGTCGGTACGCGCAGGGCTGCTGACCTCACCCTTTGTTTCGTCGCTTTGGTGGCATAGTATATAGTTGGAATAGCAGCAGCAAAATTTCTCTTACCACTGCTGAACACCACTACACCCTAGTAACGCGACATAGTTTTGCACTGTGCTGATTCATAGTTCTATAGGTTGGAATGACCTTTTGCTTAGAGATTAGATTTTGATTTCTTTTACTCTTTGTGTTGTGCTCTACAGAAGAAACCTCAAGTCCCGCTTAGAAGAGGGTACCATACTCGAACAAGACATCTTCCGTATCAAATAACATCTTGATCAAATTAGAAATCCGTATATCTCTAAGCAATCCTGCAATTCGCAATTCTCGGTCAAATCCAACCTGTCGTGCCAGGCATTCTCTCTCTCTCTCTCTCTCTCTCTCTCTCTCTCTCTCTCTCTCTCTCTCTCCCTCTCTCTCCCCCCCCCTCACTTCTCTCTCTCTCTCTCTCTCTCTCTCTCTCTCTCTCTCTCTCTCTCTCTCTCTCTCTCTCTTTCTCTTCTCTCTCTCTCTCTCTCTCTCTCTCTCCTCTCTCTCTCTCTCTCTCTCTCTCTCTCTCTCTCTCTCTCTCTCTTCTCTCTCTCTCTCTCTCTCCTCTCACTCTCTCTCTCTTGTTACCCCTTCTCTCTCTCTCTCTCTCTCTCTCTCTCTCTCTCTCTCTCTCTCTCTCTCTCTCTCTCTCTCTCTCTCTCTCTCTCCTCTCTCTCTCTCTCTCTCTCTCTCTCTCTCTCTCTCTCTCACTGCAAAAACCCGAGCCTCGCGACATTACGTTTTGCTCTGGGCGGTTATTTATATTCGACTTCTTATTCTGTTGAGTCTTATTCAGTAGGCGAGAACCAAGAGAACTACCTTACGGTAGTCGGGTTCCTAGTAACCCCCTTTACACTTCGAGCGATTGAACGGGATTCGGGACGTCATGCTCGGTTACCCAACAAATATGGGTGTCCGGACCATCCCCTGGATCGATTACCTTAATCGACCCTGTGAGGTACCAGACCTAAACTCGCGACGGTTTTACATATTTTCATCCTTATAACCGATAAGGGCATGGTATTTTCTTCATCACTTTTTTAAAATATGAAAACCTCCCAACCTCAATTAACTTCACACCCATATTTTGTGAGCTTCTTGAGGAATCTAGTTTCGAACTGTATCTTACTAAAATTGCCCTATTGTATGCTCACATACTATTTAAAGATAAAAATTCCACATTATTAATTTCTTCTCTGTTAACTTAAAAGAACTTGTCAAGGCAACACACACACTACTGAAATAATTCCTATTCCTCAGGCACGTTTCTTTTTAGATTTTCTCATATTTGCGGCCAGTGAAAATTTTCCCAACATGAAGTATATATATATTTAGTGAAAATATGCAAACTGAGATACCTGCCACTCAAGATTCAAGCGACGTCACTGTTTCTACTAATATTTTGGTTATTCATCTAATTTCATATAGCGATTTAAAATTTCGTACAAAATTACATTATTCCCTTCAATGCAGACTCTTCTATAGAAACCCCACAAATCGCAGAAAAGTAGCAAATATTCTTCGATGAAACTTTCGATCCGGTTTTTTGAGCAAACTTATGCTTCGTCTCAGCTGCACACTCTTTGTCTGGTCTTGTCTTTATTCCTTTAATTATTATTATTTTCTATTTATATTGTTTCACCTTTAAAACTAATGAATTTAACCTACAATGGCTAAATAATAATCTCTCGGAAACCTGAGTTGCTTCACTATCAACTCCGAAATTTACCTTCACATGAGCAAATTGGGAAATGCTCGGACTCTGTGTCTCACCATTACGACTGACTCTTGATTTAAACCTCCACAGACCAAATACCGGATCGCTCAGACACTCGGGTTGTCTCACTTTTAACTCAGAAATTTATTCACACATTGGAAAATTAGGGAGTGGTCGGACACTCTCAGTGTCTCAACCTTTAGGACTCTTTGAATTTCACCTCCAAAAACCAAATACGGAATTGCTCGGACACTGGGCTTGTGTCACTTTTAACTCAAAAATTTATGCTCACATGGGCAAATTGAGAAATGTTCGGACCCTGTGTCTCACAGTTATGACCAAATACGGAATCGCTCGGACACTCGGGTTGTCTCACTTTTGACTCAGAAATTTATGCTCACATGAGCAAATTGGGAAATGTTTGGACACTGTCTTTCACATTTATGACTAGAATTTTACCTCCACACAGACCAAATACGGAATCGCTCGGACACTAGGCATGTCTCGCTTTTAATTCAGAAATTTATGGTCAAATTGGGAAATGTTGGCATACAGTGTCTCACATTTATGACTTGAATTTTACCTTCATAGACCAAATACGGTAATGCTCGGACACTCGAAGTATCTCAACTTTTCGACTCGTTAATCATGCCTCCAGACCACACCATAGAATCTTGGAGATAGCCGACAGCATTTTTTCTCCAAAGACCACAAAGGGAAAATCTCAGTCACTATCGTCATGTTATCTGCAGCTTCTTTTATTACTGCTACATTCTCATTTAGATTTTGGAAAGTCCTGCTGGCATTATGAAGCTTGAGATGGTAAGCAGCAGGCGCTCTGCTTTGGTTGATGTCCTGCATGCTATAACCTTCATCAAGAACTGGGTCATCAATTTTCTGCAGACAATTTCCAAGCTCACGGTTTATATTGTGGACTTCTAATAGGTCCGCTTTTGCTTTCTCAGCTTGATGATATCGTCCTTTGAAGAAATTTGGCAAAACGAATTTGTCTTAGGCGTCTGGCCACTTGTTTTCTTAGTTTTTGCTTGGCCAAACATGTTAAGGAATTTACCAAAAATGGTTTCGATTCCGTTATATTTAACAATAAACATTTCTAGATCTAATCTAATAGATGTCAATCGATTCATAGCCCATAGTCACTTCGATGGAATAAATAGCTGCTGCGCAAAAGCATTCGCTGTGGAGTAATCGATAGCAAAAGTGTGATATGTTAACCCTATTGCAATAGCGACTGCACGAAATCCAATCGCCCCGGAAAGATAGTAGTGCCTGTCGCTCAAAACTATTATCTGAGGTACGGAATAAGCCCTTGGTCTCTTCTTCAGTCCCATTGCGATACAGGAAACCGCCCGCAGCTCACAATACGGTATCAACGCATCATAGCCTGAAGGCCGATTCTATGTCTACTCGGCTCCGGTCACTTCTCGACCCCCGTCCAAATCCACGCCCTTAACCCCGGCTCATTTCTCCCGGAAATCGCACCATGGCGATCAGCCATGTCGACAGGAGCACTGAGCCCTCCATCACTTACCACTCGGGTGCCTGTCCGATACCACAGCAAACTAGGTATATATTCAAACAGTTTGCTCTCGTGAGCAATAATGTGCGATTCTACTAAGAACCGATACATGTCACTTAAGGTGCCCTCCTTAGCCAGCCTAGATGTGAATACAAATAGTCGATCAATGTATGCACCTCAACCTGTTCGTAGACTTCATTATCATAGCCAACCCTCAGTCTTGATCTTGCGGGATAATAAGGAGTGGCTAATGGGCCCAGTTTCCAATGGCTCAGATCACAATTTTCAGATTTTCCTGCATTACCTTTCCCTTTAAAGATCGGTACCGGTTCAGTTCCCAAGTCTGGGGAGTTTGAAATCCTTTATGTTAGTTATGCCAAACGAGACCTTAACAATTTTTAACGTCGTTTATTTTTTATTTTTTTTGGTTTTCACAATTTGCTGATACTTGGCAACTATCAACTGCGTAACGCCCAACTAAATTTGGAGAATGTGCTGCACAAGGGACAAATATGGCAACTGGTTTTCTTCTAAAACCTTCTGCTGCATGCCTTTGTAAATGACCGTGGCAATAGCAAGCGTTGTCTTAATAGTTTGTAATAATTACCGTACATTTCTATCAAACTACACCATGGCAGACAAACTATCCATCCTTCTGTTCAAGATCCTAATATGTACTTTTAATCAGTTTCAAAACTAAAAGCCAGCTTGTCGACGAAAAATCTAACCCAAATGAAGAACTTGACCAATTAATTCAAACATATCGAATCTCTTTCGTCTAAAGAAATCGGCAACAAAGATGCGCTTGAATCTCTTCCGTCTCGACAAATCTACAACATTGACAACTTAGAGGCAGCTCAACCTCGTATTCCGTTTGAACAAAAATCGACAACTCAAAAGATTTAAAGATATGAGATGTATTTTCCGGAGAAAGATAAAAAGAGTTTTCTTTAGCCTATTGAATACAAGCTTAAATTATCGTTACGGCGAACGGTTCGTTTCACCGAGTTTTGTCAGATGTAAAAATCGTTTTTTATAATTTTTTTGTGCTATGTTGCACAATAGGGTTTATGAGGGGGGCGGTAAAAAAAAAGCTGGCTGCTTCTCTTTTTCGACTTGTGCTCATATTTTCTTACTATTTTTCTTTTTCCGATGCATGTCACGACCTCCCTTAACCGCAGTCTTGGGGAAAGAGGAAGATAATATATATATATATATATATTATATATATATATATATTATAATATAATATATATATATATATATATATATATATTTATATATATTATATATATCTCTAGAGAGAGAGAGAGAGAGAGAGAGTTAAAAAAATGAATAGAATATGCATTATTATATATAATCCTTTTTAAATAAAGATTAACAGCCCGTTTTTCCGTCATGTGATACTTTACAGGTCTTTTTTTTTTTTCATCAGATACGAGTTTTTTTCTCTCGGTCCGGTTACAATCGGGGCGAGCAAGCGAAGCCGAGCACGCCCTGCGCGTGCGTAGCAACGCGCAGGTCAGGCGAGATTGCTAGCCGTAGGAGGCAATTTCTCGGCTTGATGTATATATAACCAAATAAGTATATAAAAAAAATGCATCCAAACCCTTATTATGTTATTACTAACATAAGTAAAAAAAAAAAAAATTACAACATTAAAAAAAGCATTCACAATGGTAATAATTGCCCACCTTAATGAAAAATAAGTATTGGAGCTTTTTTTGACATTCAAATACTTTAAAAAATGATTTCCTCTATTGTTATTTTACGAAAAAAAAAGAAATAATAATAATATTCAGTTTTTTCATTGTATGTGTAAGTTGCGAGTGTTGTCTCGGAGTTTTTTCTTTTTTTTTTCAATATCTTCTTTCTTCTAGCCTTTCAAAGATTCGTCCATTTTTGTTTGTAAAATCTTGAGCACTTTTTCTTAAGCTTTTTTCCTCCCATTCTGTTAGATCTAAACGGTGTTCCAGGTGATGGAAAAGATTTTCACCTGCGAGAAGCAAAAAATGAGATTCTTATGTTAAGTTATTTGGGTTGTTGATTTTGAACCAGGACATATTATGATAAAATTTGATGCTCTATTGTTATTTATGGGAGTCACGAACTGGTATACTCTGAAGGAAGTTAAATGATATTGGTTACAAATTTGAAAAAAAAGTCATTACATATTTTGATGTATTTAATCTAATTTTTCCTTTTAAGCTTTCATTCCTATTTTATAATATTCTATCTATCTTGCTCTTTGGGTTCGCGAATCATTTTTGGGGAAGATGTTTCTTTTAATTGATGAATTTTAAACTTATAGAGGAAATGGTGTATAGATAAGAAAAAGCTGGTGTGAGAATGGGAGAGTTACATTATAGAATTTTTTTGTTTGGCCTTTGCGAAATGCCCTGAATTAATGCACCATATTAGAAAAGGAAAATTAACATGCCAAGAAATTTGTTGTTTCTGTTGAGAGATTAGGAGAGCAAACTCGAAGGGCTCTAAGATAGAGGGCAGTTAGTGTAGCTAATTTTGTTTATATGTATGTGTCGAAAACCAATGGTAAATACTCAGGGAGGAAGAAGTGGGTATTCTGTTGACAGAAAAGGATAGATTCCGGAGGAGTTTTTTTTTCCATGGGTAAGTATCTAGAAAAGGTAGAGAATAGTTAACAGGTAATTCATGTGGGAAGAGAGATCCATTATAATGTTATTTGATATGTTTGTAATGAATGAAATTATATTGATATCCTTTGGAAGTGCGCAGAACACATCGTAGTGCGCAGAACACGTCGCCCACATAACGAAGCCATGTGGCATTAGAAAAAGAAGGGTGATGAATAATAAGTGTAGTGGTGTTCAATAAGGAGTTCCATAAAAAATATTGTTTAAATGAAAAGTTGGAGATAAAGGAGAACCCCATTGAGAGGCCACAATTAGTTTGTTTTGTAAAAAAAGAATTGTTAAAAGTAAAAGCTGTGATCCAAGGGGTGAGAGAAAATAAAAGTTTGGCTTAAGAATGGAAGAATGAATAATTTATAAAGCTCACATTCAATTCTTGAATATAGTTTTCTTTTTTCTAGTACATTTGTTGTCAATCTTTATCATTCTAAATACTAATGTGCACTACTTATAAACTTTTCTCCTGGCCCTCTTCTGTAATACAAACATTATGGAACAGTTAAACGTTGGAAGCATTGCCTTTCTTCATCAGTTTATAATCTTTTTGGCAACGTATTCATACCAACTTAATCCCTCACCACACATACTCAATTTCTTTATCTTAAGCTTGACGTAACCTTCCCTTTTCACGTTCCCGTACCTGTTCCCCTTTACTCAAAAAAACCTTACTAAGAAAAACTATATTGAGGATGAGAGCCTACCACCAGATCCCGGTCGCAGAAGAGGGCATACCGGCATACCGAAGACTGCCATCATCAAACCCCTTTTGGCCTCTTTGAGTATACCAAGATGCCGTTTGGCTTGAGGAGCGCAGCTCAGACCTTCCAGAGGTTCATTGATAACGTTCTTAGAGGTCTCCCCTTCGCCTTTGCTTATCTGGATGCCCTCCTCATAGCTTCCTCTTCTTCGTCTGCTCCCTGCCGACAGCATGAGCAATCATTTACGTGCGTCTTTGCCAGGTTGGATGAATGTGGCATGCGTCTCAGCCCGGCAAAATGTGTTTTTGGTGTCCCTTCTCTTACTTTTCTAGGATACACTTGTACGATAATATTGTACGATAACCATGGCTTAAGTCTGACTGCTTTCATTTAAGACACGGACTGGCAAGTTTTATATCCGACATCTTTTAAAAATAGTATGATTTTAATTTTATTTTCTTTAACTCGGTTAGGATTTGTGCTTCATGTAATAATTTGTAATTATTGTTTTCTTAATTTGTGCCGCAATTTCCGATGGAACCTCTCTACTGCATCTTTAGTAGAGGACCAAATGTGTTTGAATACCCATTGTAATTTAGCATAGTGTTTCATTTTGATGGATAATTCTAAATTTTTTTAATTTTAAATTATTTAGTTATAAATTAAAGTAGAAATGTTTGGCTTTGCGAAACCAATGTAATTTCTGGATATTTAGGCTCTAAACTAATTAATTTAGCTACAACTAAAGATTTCTTATTTTTTTTAATAAAATACCCGTTCTATATTTTAAGACTATACACAACACGAGCTAATGTGACTTCATGATGAATCCGTTGCATAAGCTAATGTGATTTCACGATGAATCCGTTTAAAATCATAATATCTGGGAAAGGTAGGAATCAGATCAATGGTATCTTCAATACTAATTAATAATAATAATAACTTGTGAATGAGAATTTTCTTGGATTTTATCAAATATTCTTAAGAATAATGAGGTTTCGATTAAATTCCAACCTGTATGTAAAAAGACACTCCATTTTAGGATTGATATAAAGTTTGTCATTCAATCTGACACACTTTATCAAGTTTGCTGAATTCATACGTGTTTATTTCTTCTTTACAGAACTTGCTGTATTGTACCGTCTTACATTTTCTATCAAATGTGTATGGTGTTTAAACATGCTTTCTAATTTGAGGTTTAAAAAATGAATGTTTGTACCAATGACGAATTATAAGTTTCATCATAGGAGGTGTTATTTTTTACCAAATGTCATATATTAAAGTAGACTTTAATTCAAAATTATCTAAAACCCATGTTTCCAAGTCTCACCAATCAATATGATCAGTTTGAAGGTTAATTTTGGTTAGTAACTCCTCTTTGGATATAGTAAACCTGTATATTAAATGAAAGCTATATTCGCAGGATCAGCAAACAAATTTCCTTTAAAAAGAAAACTCTTTACAGAGTCTGCAAGCAAACTTTCAATCAGAGATTATCTTCACAGACCGTGCCAACAAACCTAGAAAAACCTAGAAACTTATCTTCAGAGGACCTGCAAACGAACCTAGAAAACTTTGGGAAGATTATCTTTATGAACGGGTGTCTTTATTCAAGTGAAGATTAATTTCTGTTTTACTTTGATCTAAGCTAAAGCAATTTTTCAATCCTTGGTTATTTTGTCCCTTTAAGCAACTACGAAACTCGTCTGCCCTTCAAGTTAAAAGGAACCAATCGAGAAATTTCAAGCCACTACACCACGTCAGGGTCGGTAGCTATTGTAGTGGAAATCATTTTTTTTGCACACCCCAAAAAATGTAAAAAGAGTTAAAAGTCACGTTTAAGTCGGAATATAGTGCAATGATGTAGACTTCATTTCTGAAAGACATACAAAGTCTATCAAGTCGGATCATTTTGCTAGTGCAGGAGCTTCCTGGTGCAAAGCAAGCAAAGACTAAACTATAGAAATTGTATACAATTGACATTGCCAAAGGAAACTAACGTCATGGCGTAAAGGAGTTGCGATCTCCAACTCACCATAGCTTAATTCCTAATACTTTTCTGAAGCTGTAAGAGGTTTGTTGTTTAATAATGATTTTACCCACGACTACTACTACCTAAAAGATAAAAACTTCTCTAAACTTGTCTACTACCTAAAAGATAAAAACAATTCTCTAAACTTCTCTATACCTAATGTTTATGTAAAAAAAATATATATGCACAAGTACCTTCACAGCATCCAGTTAAACAAAATATTAGCCTTTCCCGTCAGTCTCTTGTGGTCAAAGCCCGTCCAGTAAACGCCAGGTCTTTCCACCAATCCCCGTTGGTCTAATGCCGGGCAGCATATTCGGCAATATCCACCGGAGGGTCCTCCAGTCAGTTGCTTGTCCATACCCTGACCTTCATTAAACCTCCGTGTAGACGCTCCATACTCGCCTCATTCATCTAGTTAGTAATGCTTAATTAGAGCAAAGAATACTGATCGGTGTAACCTCCAGTTACTTTTCTAAGACCTAACTCTTGGCACGTAACCACAAATATTTCTGTGCCCGTCACCAACCATTACATTCTGGATTCCTTAAGACGAACAAAGAAAGTGCAACATCCAGTAAGGTTGCTCAGGCCTTAACTTCCGCGCATACTTTCGCAAAAGATTTCAAAGCTCTTCATTATTTCCATTAGATTCCTCTTACTACGAGCAGGAAATTGCAGATCACCACAAGTTTAATATCTTGCAACGTTTCTTTTTCTGGCGAACATCAAATCTGGCATTACGAATTAGTCCATTCCACAGACATACATCTAAGGAACGCACGCCAAGAATGTGTGGAAGGTACAAATTCGCTCAACCAGATTTCGGGGACAACGATTTAGTTTCTTCCACAAACAGTAGGCACGAAGGCCAAGAACGTGTTGAAGGTAAGCCGCTACACCACGTCAAGGTACGTTGGCCCTTGTCATGGTTGGTTGGTTAGATCTCCATGACTATATCAGAAAAGCGATTTTTTGCACCCCAAAAATATCGTAAAAAGGGACGCTTTCGCTTCGCCATTACGTTGTTATTGTAGCTTCTTCTTTGGCGAAGCAGAGGTGAACGTTGTACCCTTTTCTCGTTTCACTTTTTAAGAAATAACGTAAGAATAGTATGGAAGTTGAAAAAGAATAAAGCTTATCGGGTTGCACTTTTTCCCCATAAAATTCTCAAACATAGGCCGTAGTTAGAGGATTTTATGACGAGGGCATTATCTTATTTACACCCTTGGAATTCTTGTTTCCAAGGAAAACAATCTCCATACATTACATTTTATAAATGGGTTCCCTCTCATGTTTTCCGAAAACAGAAAGACAAGTGGAAGGCAGCTTAAAAACTTGTACCCTAAGAAACTCATCGATCGTATATATTATTTATGCATCGGCAGAGCATGCCGACTGCACAAGTGGTCATTCAGCTGCAGCTTACAAACACATACATGAACATAACACAAAGGCAACTTCGACCACTAAGTTCTTCAGTGACCGGTGAGCAAGTTGAGGTGCGTGTAAGCATGCCTCAGGGAGAGAGAAAAGTGTTTTCTCCATGACCAGAGGTTCACTGACAGCATTCGGCAGATCGAACTGTCTCAGAGCTTTCCTCAACTCACTGGGTGTAATCTTGCCCTTCTGTTTCTTTTTAAGTTGCCTATAAACCTATATAACAGGATCCTTTATCGTTCTGGTATCCCACCCAACAACCATTACCTCCTTGCTTTCTTCAGATGTACCCTCTCAATCTTCTTTCATGAACATTTCCTCAATGTCATGCGACTGAGAGACGTGGGGGGGACAGTGGTTCTACGTGAAAGTCGACAGAGGGCCACTGCACTCCCACATCTCTAGTTTGAGGAAGGAGGTCCAAGAGAGTTTCCATGTCGCTTACTGACTGATCACTACGGACTGTTACTGAGGTGTTCATTTAAAATATAAATATTTACAGTTAAAAAATTTTTTTTTATAAATATTAAAAATATTTTTAATTCCACCTGAAACAGAGTAAAATCAGTCAATAGGTTGAACCGAAAAGTGCTTCTCATGATATCGGAAAAAACCGGAGTTCCTTTCACTTTTAACCCGCTTCTCCTGCCAGCATTTTATATATCATGAGTAGAGCTTTTCGATTCACCGACTGGCCACTTTGCCTCCCCATAACAAAAGTTTTCGGTACGCGCAGTGTTGCTGCCCTACCCTTTGTTTCGTTGCTCTTTTCATTCTTCAAGATAATATAACCGATTCATCTAACAATAGAGTCCGAAATGCGTTAGAGACTTATTGCTAGTATCGATCTGCCCGTCTCGATTCATCTTACTCAGAGCAACATATTTCGAAAGCTACGATTTAGTCACTTCCCCTTCACACCCAAACCAGCAATAGGATGGGACTCGGGGAAGGCTCAAGCCACTGCACCACGACAAGGTACGTAGCTTCCTGTCATTGTGGTTGCCTAAGCTACCATGACCGCGGTGGGAAAAGCTACACGTTAGTTCTCTTTGCCGACCAGCTTTTTAAGTAGTACAGTTAAATTGCGATAGACAGTTTTCGCCCTCGCATCCCAAGGGGTGCCTTGCTCTCGCATGAATGGTGCGTGAGCATTGAAAACCCCAGACTTGTTCTTCGTGGTGCCTCTTTTTTCCAGCTACTTCTGTTCTGTTGAACTCCTTGCCTTCTGTTTTTCCAACTGTATTTAATCTTCCCCTCTTTAAAGCCCACGTCTGCGCTCCCCTGAGAGATTTGCGTTAAACTAGGGATTGGGTGGGTTTTCTTATCTTCTGCCCCCTCTTTGAATAGGGCCCTGCCCGTGAGTCGCTGTTGACTGTAAAAAAAAGACAAAGGATTAAACCGTTGTACCAAGTTAAGGTTTGTAGCTATGACAACGGATACCATTTTTGCACATCTCATTAAATAGAAATTTAATTCCTCTGACAAAAGGATTTCTATTCCAAATGTAGATGACCCAAATGCAAAGAAAGATATATTTGTCTTTTAATCTTAATGCTATACAAGAAAAAGCCAAAACCTAGTCTGGTGCACCCATCAGCGCATCACGACGATGATCCGGATTAGAAAGCGTTTCAGAGAAAAAGAAACACAACTAGCACATTAAAAGACATAAACAAAATGATCTAAATGCTGCTATAAAAGATTCAACGCTCCATGATGTTTGCCCAAGGCACCATGGGCATTTTAAGAAAGACGAACGCACGTAGCTACGACTATTAGGTCATTTTATCTCGAATCATCGCCGTTTTAAACAGGTTATTTAAAGGGGCAATTTTAGATAAAGGACTCAACCACTTATACATACGAAATAAGGTCCGTAGTACGATTCTAATAGTGGATAAGGGCATTTTTTTTATGAACACCCCCCCAAGAAAGATATGAAAAAGAGGAATAGTCATCTCAGGCTTTTTGATATCGTTTCATCCACAACAGCGGATACTGAAATGCCTATTAACTCAGATCAAGAAAGATCAGAAAGGCGAGGGTGCATGCTTCCAATTGACAAGTGCGATAACAGACAATTTAGATATTGTCAGCATTTCCCGACTACCAATATCCGCGCGGATATTACTTCGGCAGGAGAAAGGTGGGGGGGGTCGTGTTTTCAGTCAAGGTCATCAAAAAATGAAATGTGGTAGGGTTTACTGTCCCACAAAACCCCGGATAAGAGAGGTTTTCATTGCGTGCATACTATCGAGATGTCACAGGAGTCATCTCGGTGATCATTCAGGAAAACAAAAGACTGAAAGCTCGAGCTTCACGCATACGGAGAAGACAAAAAGAGAAAATCTCAGATGTGATGGACGTCAATATGTCATGATCAAGTTGTGATCAGAATGAGAGTACGCGAAGTGCTTTACCACAAGCGGGACTATGCAGAGCGCCAGTAATATTTCATTATGATCTTTTACTATTCGGACGAGTGCGGACAATCCTAGCTATGATTTCTGGTATCAGTGACTTTATTTCCACTAAAGATTTTGAGACCTGTGATGGCGGTAAATTTATGTATATACCTATGGGGATATATTATTATCACACGATCCCTCCAATTCATGTGGAACACCATATCTGAATTTTCCCATTAGTCCAGAGTTTATATCGGAGACTTTCAGACTCATTACTGGCCATGCTATCTGTATGACATTAGATTATTATTTTATTCCAAATCGTTATGCTAGTCTGTACCGTTCGGATTTTACTCCACCTTTCAGCTATTGGTGAAGTGCTGGCATAGCATAATAAAGTCTAATGTGTCAGCGTTTTTGCCGGGATAGTGTAAGGATTTGAATGTCATCAAGGTGCGCTTATTCCTTGAAGACTAAAGACGGGACCTGAGAGCATAATCTGATTGGGCACAAGCGACAGCAGAATTGCCACGTCGCATGAATATAGTGAGAGATTGTGTCAACAACAAGACCCCCCAACTAATTGTATTAGGATGACAATACCGAATATTTCGGAGTTAGAAAACCTCAGCCGTTTGAAAAGTAGAGGACAAAAAAGATAGATGCTCAACAAGGAGTGGGTTAGTCCAAACATCAGATCTGTGGTTGGGAGGCAGATGCCCTAATTAAGCTCTGTCTCGACACTTAACCAAGTCTACAGAGGACGAAACTCTCGATTGTCCACCGTCGCAAAAAATGAGATCCACTTGCAAGCCCTATTGGTCTGAGGATCCTAAAGCTGACCAGTTAAAGCGTGTAGTCGATTAGGTTTTAGAATCGGGGATTATGTTACTGGCCATGTAATTAGGGCGAGACAAGGTGACGACGAAGGAAGACCAGAACGCAATCGCATCTAATATGAAGATACCTTATTACAAGCTCAGATCCTACTTGAGGACTATTAGGCAAAAGTGAGCTAGCATTTCCACTAATGGTTTTCCTATTCCAATTATTCTTAAAACGGTTCCTAGTTTGCAACAAGTTACAACAATAATTTTTTAATTTGTAAGCAACGTTGTGAACGCTTTATTAATCCTCAGGCTCTAGACAGCTTAATGTGAGATAAGAAAGTTTGGTTCTAGCTGTGGCAATTTTCTAAATCCGTGTACATAATCCACACTGTTAATATTTCATTTTTGTGTCGATGATTTTTATTTTTCAATAACAATCGACAGTTAGTCTAATTTTATGATAAATACTAGCTTGCACGAACGGTATAACATTAAACAAAGCACAGTGTCATACGCGAGAATTCTATGGACGTTAAATTTCAGAATGACCATTATAGTCTATATATTGACATTAACATCCAAGAACTACGTAATGAGCATAAAGGGGTGATTGATAAGGGTGTGGAAAATTAATTATAGATGGAGGGTGTCTGAGTTTTTATATGAGGTTAGTTATCCTTTGATGACATTTAGTTATTATCAATGACATAGATAGTTACCTAAATATTAGAAGGAGATAAAATAGATAATCAGGTTTCTCCATGAAGTTAAAGAATAGTGGATAGAAGTATTCAAGATGAGTATGGCGGAGTGTATGAAGCCACTCTAACATGGTAAAATAATAAATTTTTAATAAAATTTAGAAAAATAATGGAAAAACTAAAAGTTATGTTTTTATGATAATTATACACCAATTAATATATTGATTGATGAATTAAAAGTTTTAGTTTTTGAATTTATTAAAAATGAATTGATATAATAGTTAATATAATAAATAGTAATAATATACAAATTAATTTATTGTCAGTAGAAATCGAGAACTCGTAATTTATATTCTTATAGAAGATTTTTAAGCTTATCTCAGATGAATAATATGGAATCTCTGTTATCTGTCATTCTAAACTATTTTTACACATACCTTTTAATAAAGAAAGTAAAATTCTATATTTATATTATATATAATTACATTTAATTTATTATTTAATTATATTTAGATATATTTTTATATTTATTATGGAATTAAATAATTTATTTTCATCGGTTCTCAGTCATATAATAAATAGTAATATTATATTGATAGTTAACTATCATCTATAGAGATAATAAGCACTAATTCATTACTTATTTATTGTATTTAATATAACAAATTCATTCTTCATTAAATTTAGAGCTGCTCATGTAAAGATAATAAGGAAAGTGTATAATTATTTAGTATGGTTTATTCGAGTGAATATTATTATGTGTATGGGATATATCTCGATGGTGCGAGTGGAAGAAAATCGTGCTCGGCGATTTAGATCATGCTATTAAAATTGTCGAAGGTCATTTCGCTCATCCAAATCATTTATAGGTAGAGAGAATAACCTGTTTTTGAAACGATAGGGAAGGATTGGGATACATTAGGATGATATCGACGCTGGGTAGAAACTTAATGACTCTTTAGACCACCACTTATCATATTACACCTTATGAAGGTTAGGTGTAGATAAATAATTGAAGCATTTATTACGAATGCTTAATGATGTATACATTTGGTTTCATCAGAGCTTTTGGAGACAGTTTATGTTCCAATATGTCGTATCAGGGTTGATTATTGTCCAGGTTGCGTAATACCAAAACATGTCATCCGCTAGAAGGGAGTACGGACTATAGGTAAAGGGTCTTGGCGTAAATTATTCAAAGCTCATGTTGGGAATCCTTGCCGCAATGGGATTACTATAATATGATCAACGACTCATTACTTTTCGCAGGAATAGATAAAAGGATTCCATCCGTCCATTATCGCATCGACTCTTTCTGTACTTAGTCTTTGTATAGTTGCGATGATGACAGTGTCAGGGGGCCTGGGTTTTGCACTACGATTCTTACTCCAAGGATGAACTCCCGTTCCATATTCTTAAAGGTACGGCATCGAAAATTCTTACTCTAATATAATCCTCCGGGTTGCACTCAATATCGCTAATATTTGACTCTCTTTATTAATGGATCGTAATCTATACTTGTTGTGGAGTCTCTGTAGAGTTTAGTCTTTGCTGCACATCTATAGCCATTCTGTGAGCTTGTATATCATTCCGTCTATTCTTCATTGTTAGTAGAGAGCTAGATCCTAAGGGACGTAGTCTGCTGAGGTCGATCCATATTGCTCAATGTGTAAAGGTTCTTATATCTAATCTTAGTCATATATTCGTTACTTGCGGTCTTAGATGTAACTTCCAATGTTATTCCTATGAATATTTCTCACGAACGCTTGTTCGGTGCTTTTCCTTCCTAATTCCTATTACTCTTAGAGTAGGTTCCTCATTTTTAATTAAGTCATAGCTTACTGTGCAGTGATGTATCTATTAATTTATATTCTTCATGATCGATCATATCTGTTACTCGAGATCCTCACTCTTGACCTTAACGTCTTTATCTGAAGCCGAAAAGTGCCTATTCTTAAATATTCAACAGTTTCGTAGACCTTTTAAAGACACTGAGTCACCAGCACTGTTTATATATTTGTTCTTTACTATGAGCTGTCATCTCATCTTCATTCGTCTTCATAGTGATTTTGTAGTCTATACGTTATTTCATCTTCTATGGTAAGCCTTATCTCGTGTCCATATATGCTCCTATTCCTATATTGCATAGGTTGTAGTCCGAAGTACATCATCTACTGGTCATCTTGTAGTCACGATACGTAAAAACTTAACATGATCGCACAATCGAGATGTGGCGAACGTTACCGTGTGAAACTCTATAAATATTGCCTATTAAGTTTTAAGTGCTATTTTATTAGCATTGTTAAGGCATTATCTAGAAGCCGGTCAATTACAAAATGAGTGCGATAGCCAGAGGGCTAAGAAGTGAATTGAAACTGAAATAAATCCAGACTCTATGAAAAGTACTAAGTCTACGTATCAATATTATACCCACTCATTATAAATGTTTTAATACTCATCAGCATTTGGACACTCTGAATACTACAATGTTTGTTTCACTTCTTCTTGAAATGGAGCTAATTTTTCTTCGCGCAAAAACTGATATTATCCTTTTACCTATTAGGTATTTTCATTTCTTCTAGGTAGTACAGTCTCTTCTACTACATCTCCATATGTTCATTTATTTAATACTTAAAGTTATATTTGCATATTTCTATATATTTTATTCACTCATTTTTTATCATATAGTTATATTATATTTAGACGAAGCCAAATATAGTTATTATTATTATTATGAGTAGTAGTATTATTATTATGATGATTGTTATTTGTTATGTATTTATTATTATTTAAGATTAAGTTATAGGATGTGGAATATATGATTATACATTCATCTACATTGCTAGTTTGATTATACTTTATTATTTGATCATATATTGATTGACTTTCCGACCTTCTTCCATTATACAGTGGCGTTCTACGTACACAGGCTATCTTGTTATTATATTTTACAAGCACTTTTCTTAGGTCTTAGAAAGATGGGTCCTACCTTCTCTAACCTAACTAATACTCAGCGACATAACTACTATCTCTAGCGATCATTATCTCATACAACATCTCTTTGCATGTAATATTTTCCTTTATGTTCGCTATCAAGCATAGATTATCGATCCAAATTTAGATACATTTGAAGTCTATCCATTCTTACCTGATATATGATGATCTTTTCAAACTCGTTGAGTGTTAACGAGGAGTCCCTCAATTTTTGGTTAGAACGCTATTACGGAAGCTGAAGCTATTCTTTTACGTAGGATGGTTACTTCTGTCGTCTAACCGTATTTCCCATCTGCCCGTTTTACTCCTTTATTCCAAGGATAATATAACTACTTATCTATCATTCATTTTTCTTTCTTTCGTCTAAATTACGTTACGCATACTGTTATCGCCATTGATTGCTTGACTTGATATGTCTATAAAAATCTAGATTCTTCGTGAATTATTACTACTTAGTCTTTGCTCGTGGGCATCTTGAGTATCTTCTTACTGCCCAATGTAAAACGTAGCCTCATTATCAATCGTGACATTTCGTCACATTTTCTTCTTGGGTTTAGTCATATCTTTATTTTTCCATCTTGTCGGCATATCATATTTTCCTCTTCAATCTTTGCATGGGTTTTCTTTTTGTACAGGGCACTGAACCGTATCTGATATGTTGTTATCTCCTTCACCTTCTGCCCTTAACATTATCGCCGATATATTTACTTCATTCAGGCATTCCTTTGGCGCTTCTAATATTAAAAAAATTCTTACACACTATTAACATCCATATTTTTAAGCAGAATGTCATATTACTAAAATATATTCTTTTTACTCATGTTCTGATCCACCGGATTTCCATGTATTTCTTTGGGGAGTAACATTCATCCTCGTGTCGCTCTTGGAATACATTCCCGATCGTCAGACGACCCCTAACCCCACCATACCGCATGTGCGTGAGATACTACTAATCTGTCCAATCATGCGCCGCATTGTCGAGATATCTCGTGTTACAATTGTAGAATGTAATATGAACTACAAATTATCTATATGAAGCACTGATGCTGAGATGATTCCATTTTGTTGTACTTTCTTTTTATGCATATATACTTCTGACACTTATTACAAATAATTAATTTACAAGTTGTATTCCTGGGCATCCGATACTTTTAATATCGCTTTCATTAATAAATTTGGCTCAATAGAAATTTCAGTATTTTCCTTTCTACAATAACTATCATTTATCACAAAATGGAATCTGCGGGAACTTCATGACCATTCGCAGTTTGTGCTTCTCGCGGTTGAATTATGATTGATCAACTATGACTAACGAGTGTTGCGTTAAGTCAGTTCTCACATTTGCATGTATCGGGATGATTCTCGTTCTCGCTGCTTTCAGAAATATCTAGTAATTGCATTGATGATACGGCGTTGCGTCCTTTCTTGTGATATCTAGTTCAAGTGAATCTTCTCAGCTTAGCTCTGCATATGGGGAGTTAGGAAATAGCAACTCCTTCCGAAGCGTCGGCTTGTCCCATCACGAGGATCATGAGCACTTAGTACGTTCTTCAATGCGTGTGAATGGTCATTGTGTGCTGAGAAACCTATTGAGAGGGGTTACCCCGTGCTCTTGTTTCGGAGCTAATCACCTGCCAATATCATCGAATTCCTCCGATACACGAGGACCTCCTAGGTGCACTGGCGTGCGGAGTCGTTTTGCCACAGCACAGAAAGGAGAGGTGGCACGTGACGGAGCTAGGACAAGACCAGAGCGGGGTAAGATAATTCATAGCATCTATAGCCATTGTGCGAGCTGGAACTTCTTATTTATGGCTCGCGTGTATTCCAAAATCTCTATTGAGTTGGTGTGCACCAGGGATATAGCACTTCACTTCTAGGTTAACGATAGTATTTGTTCACGTACAACTATCCAAAAATGGATCAACCGCTATTAGTTCGGGAGTATACTGTACACGAGTAAGTCCGTGATTTACATGTCCCAGATAGGATTTGTAGAGATAAATGCGTGCGATAATAACTTAGGTTGCAGTTTCGGTTCACTACATAACTGCATCTGTCGCGTTTTAGTGGTCGATGATGTATGCGTGGCTATAAGGTCCTTATAGCAGATTAGTCATTTCTGTAGTATAACTTAGTAAGTTATTCTTCAAGCTTTGGAAATTTGCTATTGACGTGCGTGTGACTATATGTTGATTATTACCGTAGACTCTGATTGCGTGCGTTGATCAATGACGTAACTTTGATGTTGTGTGCTTCTAAATAATTTCCAGAGCTGACTACTATTTCATCTATCTTTTTTCATTCTTCTCTTTTAAATAGGTAGCAAGCTCTATTATATACTGCAAGTTACTTAATAAGACATTATTAATGATCGTAAAAAAGAAAATTTAATCAGATTCGTCGGCTTGAGTACATTTCTACACATTTGTCCGTGGCGATCACCCATTTCGAAGGGCTTTTACGACAGATTTGTTCTTGAGAGTAGTAACACCCGCGGACTGTTTATCTTGCAGTCAGGAGCTCATTAGCTTTTATTAATTTTGCTGACAGATGACCACTTTCTCGGTGTGTAGTTATATCTGATCAACATGCTCTTTTCAAGATCTTCATAGAATTCTTAAGCTCCTCTAACGCTGAAAATTAAGATTGGGAATATCATGGAACCGTTTTTTCCGGTAAAGAGATGATCGAAGCACCGAATGCAGAATTCTCGTATTGTGGCGGATCACTATACTGCGATTGTTTATCCGACTATTGGCTTTTCGTTAACAATAATATTATAATATTCTATCTATATTCAAGTTGGTCTTTTCTGAACGGAAAGTTAGGAAGCTTATATAAGTATTGTAGGAAAGTTTAGCTTGGACATAAGGAACGTTATATGGCGTGATATAGAATAGAATTTCTGTGAAAGGAGTGATAGAGAGGATAGGGGATTAGAGGATGGAGCAGGATAGATAGAAGAGAGAATAAATAAGAAATAAGAATATATAGAGAAAAATAAGATATATTAGCCGCTGAATCATGTTGTCTTTGGCTCAGGTTCTTCCGGCGTCTAAATTCACTTAAGCATTCTATCCTCTGTCTCTTGCGCTCATTATCGCTCAAGTTTGGCTTTCTGTGCCTCTGACGCTTTCAGTTTTTGCTTTTTGCTGTAGGCCTCTTTGACTATCAGTTTTTGCTTTATCAGTAGATTCAATTCAGCTGGCAATGTTTTGGCTTTTCTGTGCCTCCAGGAGCTTTTTAAGTTTACTTTATTCTTCTAACGCGAGCAGCATATTGATTATACTGTTGCTCACCGCTCATTTTCTTCATTTGAAGCGTTATGTGGTTAGTTTAGGTGTTACAGCATTCTATGATCCATATAGGTAGGTTAGGTTTGGGTATTTGGAACTTCCCAGGTTCAGGTATATAAGATATATTAATTTGACACAAGCTTGAGTGAAATTAGCTAAAAAACTTATCATACGGAAACTGTGAAGGCCGTGACCGAAACCCATTAACCTTGTTATGATCACCAATACAGCACACCTAAGTCTAACCTATATAGATAGATATTGATATAATAGTATATATTAATAGATATATTAATGATAGATATATCATATGTGGCAGTTATTATTATATAGATATTTAAATATATTTATATAGAGTAATAATATATATATAAGATTATATTATATTATAGTAGATAAGATATTATATATATATATAAGATATTATAGATTAATATAGATATATATATGTAATAGTATAATATAATAGATTATTAGTATCATTCTATATCGAGTTATATTCAAACTGAAAAAAATTAAACCCAACTACTATATATGAAGCAAATGTTTATTCATGTTTAAGTCTAGCATAGAATTGATAGTATCATATATTTATATTATACGAGTATAAAGTATACTATTATATATATATAGATTATATATTATATTAGAATATATATATATATAATATATATATATATTTGTAATATATTATATATTAAGTATATATATAATATTAATGTATAATATATTTAGTATATTATATATATAGATATTAATGAAGATTAAATGATAATATATATATTATATATATAATAGTAATATATAAATAAAATAAGTATATATAGTAGATAGATTATAATATATATTAATAATTTAGATATAGTATATTATATTATTTGAATAAATATATAGATATATCATATAATATATTATATTTAGATATATATATATTAATTTATAGATATATATATATATAGTAGTTAATATAATAGTATATAGATTTATATATATATATATATATATTAACTAGGATATATTATAATTATAGAATATATTATATATTAAATAGAATAATATATATTAATTAATAATAGTAATAATAAATATATATAATATATAATATTTAGATATATATATATATGATATAGATATAATATATAAGATTATATATATAGTATATTATTATAGATATATATATATATATATATGAGTAATATATATTTACAGACTTACAAGCGCATTGAGTCTGTGGAAGATATATAGTTTAGTGAATTAGTAGTATACGTGAGAAAAGAAAAACAAATAATTAATCAGAGTAAAAGACTTAAAATCGATGTTAAGTATGACTAGATAGATACTAGTGAGCTACGCGAGTTAGGTTTAGTGAGAATTATCATAATTTAAATCAGTAATATATATCATAGTTAGATTTGCATATGATTTGGATATTTACTTATTTATGATAATAGTTATAATTTGATGAGAAATAGGGTGGTTTCCGAAAGGAACGCTTTATTTTGATAGTAAATTATAATATATTGCACAACCAGAAAGAGTTAAATGTATAGTACTGCGAAGTCGAGTTAGTAGATAGTACTGAGAATGAGAGGTTAATTTAACGGTATGTAGACTCCTAAATGTGAAGGAATGTGATATAATAAATAAAGGTAAGTGTGAGAAGTTTTGTCCCTAATAATGAATGTGTGTGGAATGAAATAAACCTCAAGCTGATGAATTGGTATGTGAATAGTTTATTATAGTGAGTGAGTATTATGTGAGAGGATATACTTATGATATGAAGACCCGCTATATATTGAATTACTTAAAGTCCATAATTGGCAAATAGACGGATAAACGAAAAATTGCCAAGCATGAAGGATTAAAATAAGATATATGCTATAATAAGGGCTTAGTGGAGGAGTATGCTAGTAGGTGAGGTGTAATAGCCGGATGAGAAGGCGGATATAAATGATAGTAGTTTATAGCAGTGGCTCAGATCAGAAGCGGGTAAGGCTACGGGTGGAATAGGTTAGTATGGAATCGGAAGTCGCTGTATATAATAATATTCATTACGTTGACAAGTAGCTACCTTAATATAGATAACATATCATTATATAATATATAGATATATTAGAGACAATATATAGATAGATATTAATAATATATATATACAATAATTATATATAAATATTTAGACCTACTAGATAGATAAGATATTTAATATATAAGTATTAGATATATATATATACAATCATATATTATATATAGAAGAGTATATATATATATTAATTATATATAATAGATAGTAATAATGTAAGTATATATTGTAATATATATATATAGGAATATTACAATATATATAATATATATATATATATAGGTCAATCTATATATTATATAATGATATATTAAAATATATTATAGATTACAGAATATATAAAATAGAATTAGAGTAGCTCGCATACACGCAGGGATGATATATTATAGTTAGTATAAGATATATATATTAAATTATATGTTTGAGATTATAGAGTATATAAAATATTTTATAGATTTTAGAGTAGATAAAATATATAGATTATAGATTATGTAAAAAGAGTGAGATTATAGAATATATAAAATATAGACTTATAGATATATAGATATATATAAAAAAAAATTAATATATAGAGATATATATTACAAATATATTGAATATATATATGTAGAGAAGATAATGAATAGTAGATATATAGTAGATATATATTGAACATATATATATATATAGTAATATAGAGATATAGACAGAAATAAGTAATTATTATATATAGATAGTCAACAATATGATAGTAGAAGATATATGAAGATAGTAATATTAATATATATATATATATATGATTTGATATGATATTTATAAGATTAGGACAGAGACAATGCATAAATTTAAGATTATTCCAAATTAACAAGATCATAGTCTTAATACTATCAATTAAAAGTCGATTTTTTATTCGACTTTAATTTTTAGATATTACCCAATGTGATTAATTGATAGGCATTTCGGAACAGGTGCTAGACTCAATGCCGCAAGAAACAAAGCCGATAACTGTAGCAAAAATTTCTCTAACTTTGAGAGCGTTTAACTTATGTTTTCCTAAGATAGTTACACTCTTTTGTTGTGATTGACAGTGGTGACTTCGGAAATAACATTACTTTATTTTTAATTCCCGAGGTCTATACTTTCGTAATTATATGTTAATAGTGTGGCATGGACAATGATTATGTTGCTACTTTGAGGTGCAGAATTATGTGATGTTGTTTACTATGAGTTGCGTAGAGTTGATGGTGCCGGACCAATATTATATCGTAGTCTTTCTACCACGTATGCACACTCTTTTATTTGAAATAATTGGAACGCTTCACTTTGAGCATCGGATTCACCTTGTGATGAAATGGCTGATGTATGGGTGAGGCGATTTATGGGATTTGTGAGAGAGTGAGTTCTCTCCTAGTGCTCGCATGAACCCCGGGATAGCTAAGCAACTATTAAGCGTGTGACATATCCCGACTCATTGTTAATAGGCGTGCTGGAGAACTTGTCTAGTGTAGTTGCTCTCCAATATAATATATATCGAGCGGTTTATAGGTGTGCTGGAGGTATCTCTGTTGGGCAAGCTATCAATGTCACTTCATGCGTGGGATGTCTCTTCGCTCATCTCTGCCCTCTGACTTAGGTCTCGCTCTCTCCTCGCGCCGAATTTATTTAAATACACATTGCATATACGGCGTCGCGTACGAGCGCGACTCTTCATATTGCCCAAAATAATGGGGTCTGTGACTATCGCGTTTGAAAGTACGTCAGCTGAGTTATGGGAATTGATGATAAAACCGGGAGCCTTAAGGGATTAGCTAGCGGTGTGGTGAAGTCGGGTTCTTAGTGTGGACGCGGATTGGGCCTGTGAGATTAAAGGCGACCGGCTGTAACTTATGCTTATAACTTCAAGCGGGACGCGTGGAAGGGGCGAACTTTCTCAGTGTTGTCTATTTTCCGCTGATATAGAAACGAATACCGTATATCTTTGTACTTATAGGTAACACATATTCACTAATGTCTCATGTACACTCTCTCTTTATACTTACATTACTCTGCTTCTGTTAACTACTAATCTCTCTCTGTGCCACTCTCCGTGCTTCGTGTTCAAAACTAATGCTTCTTTCTTCCATTTCTTGTCCTCCTCTTACGCGCTAGACAATCCTCCTGTTACTCTCTCAAGTCGTCCGCCCCCTCAGGAGATTATAAGCGTTCCTCCCCAGAACAAATCGCGGTAAGTGCAGATATATGCACATAGCCTAATACTAAAATACATTATGAATGCCATTTGCGAGATACTATTAGAGAAATTAATATTGTGTAGGGATGTCACTTTTCTATACTTTCACGAGTCACAATATTTCTGTGCAAATATTTATCCTTGAAATTTTGAACAATCTTCGAATAAAATCTCAAGATATATATTAGTAGTAAGCGGAGAAAGAAGTGACGTTCGTGTACTTGTATGTAAAATAAGTCAGATAGGGGTCGTAGATAGATCTACTCTCGTGTCCATAGAAACCCACTATCAGCCAAACTAATTTGATATGATGTACTATATATATATTATATTAATATATATATATATTAATTAATAATATAAATTACAAAGTCGTACATAAGCTTTCGACCCACAGACCCTCTCCGGCAATCACAGTTTCCGGCAGGACCAATTGAGGAGGTCACTAGTCAGTAATCAATGATCTCAAACGTAGACAGAAAAGGAGCTTAGGAAAAGCGAAAACCAGGTATTCGCATTTTTTTGTATTTAGATACCCACGCTCTAGCGCTTCCCTTGGCTAACCCCCCCCCCCCATACAATAACTCTATTGGTGCATGAGGCGAGCACAGTAACAACTGAGGTGGATTTCGTTAATTTATTTCCCCGCTCATCACCTACCAGCACAAGTGTGCGGGGTTACACAACTCCACTGCCCTATTCTATGTGATCTCCACCCCATGTATTTACACGACTGTGCTATCTACTGGGAATGTCAAATATGTACACAAGTTCTTACGACACGGGCGGGTATCGTGTCGGGCGAGAGTCTTGGAAGGCTCACCAGCCCCAAAGACAGTGCATGGAGGGATCAACCCCATCCACCCGCGGCGCTATTGAAGAAGCGCCAGATCGCCGCGCTGCCTCCATCAAGCGCACCTCTTGCAGCTTGATGGACTTCACCATTGTTCAGACGTTTTCAACATAGCCTTGGTGTACCGACTCACTGCTCAGGTCACCACGCCCAGTGATGCGCAGTACAGCTGAAAACTCAGAAGACACTTCGTTATACTCCGAACCACTCCTTCGAATAAGCAGCGTACCTTTAATAGTATCGTACCTTCTCAGCTGGACGACTGCATCAAGGGCGCGAGGTTATTCGCGATTGGTCTAGTGATTAACAGTGGTGTGCAAAGATACAACCCAAGCGGAAGGTAGTTCGATAGCGTCCCAGATAAACCAGTAAGCAGGGTAGTGATTTCTCATGCACCTCCTGGGTTGGAATAGCAAGGTTCAGGAGGACTTGCCAGCCCCTCTTCTCGAGCTTAGATTTTAAGAGAGCGTTGACACGGTCGTGCCTAACCGTCCTGAGAGGAGCTACTGCCGGACATTCCTGTAGCACATGCCCCAGAGTTTCCACTCTGTTGCACCCCAAGTCACATCTCGTCGCGGCAGGTGGGACATCTCTTCCCCTGTTAGATCTTTCACGCGTAGCAATCAGGCCCTGTCGGATCTTAACGGAATCGACATACACCGAACCATGCATCAGGCGGGTGCCGTCAGCAATCCAACTGTAGCAGCCAGACTGCTTTCTAGCCCCCCGCCAGACCAAGGCTGTCTCTGAACTCCACCACTTGGAGCCTCCGTTCTCTTAAGGACGTTGAAATTTTGAATGCGGTGCAGCACAGGGCCCAAGCCCACCCGTGGCGCACCTCACTACTCGTGAGTCTGAACGATTCGAGTTGAGAAAACAAACCAGACTGGCACCTCGAGTCTCCAAATTCGACATAATCTCAGCCCACCCCTGGATGGGGGTGACTGCAATCCACTTGAGGGACCCGTGCCGACTATTCGCGAGGGCACTTCATGAACTTCCTCCAGTTTCCGCGCACCAACCATTGTATTATCCACAGTTTGCACCGCCAGAGCAATCTTGACTGCTCAACGAACCGCTCGCTGGCCGTCAAGACGCTCCAACGTGTAATGTTCGCAGAGTAATATAAGATAGTGTTTGCAGAGCACTCCTTATCGTCTCCGTTTAGACCGTACAAGGGCCGTAGGGTTCAGGTTGCTTCTCTCACGGCTTTGCTCCCCAAATCCCCCCACATTAGTACCATTCTTGCCAGCCGCCACAAGAGACTGAGATCTTTAAGCTCCTAGATATTCTGTAAAATACCTGTTATGAGGTCAAAAGCCCACAGGTAGAGGTGTACTAGAGTCATCTAGCTTCTCCGAATGGAGTCCCTAGGTCGATGTGGAATCAGATCTATGTCTTGTGGGACTTCCGCCAGCCATTGCTGAGTGTCCCAAAGCCGGATGCCCACTACTTATAGGAGACCCCAGACGCGGGGTTCGCAAGCGCCTCGCGCTAGCAGCAAACACGATGTGCTGGCATATGCAATTGTATGAGCGTGAGTCCGCCTGGGGAGAGACAAGATCGGGTTCGTCGCGAAGGCCAGCAGATGTACAGCGACAACCGACCCCCCAGAAGGAGAACACCCACTGGCCATCATTTGGTGCATGGCTTTAAGATGTAATCGGAAGACGAGAGTAGTGTGAACAAAACTGGCGAAAAGGAGACGTCCCCTATCAGTGTACGCGTATAGTTGTCTCTTGCCCTGTCTTGCAGCCCAGTCGGTCCCACACCGTAACATTATGATTCTCATGCTAGACGATCTAAGGATTGAGCGAACTAGCGAGGGGGGTCCCATCTCTCTTAAAGCCTTCCCAAAAACGAGAAGAGCCACTTCATGAGATAACCGAATCGAAGAGGGCGCGTTTGAAGTCGATGTAAGTCACCATACAGGCTATACTATCGTCCGCTCATATATAGAGTATTGCGACGCTTCCGGAGGCAGAGCTCGCTGTTTGCTGGGTCTCGATAGCAATTCAGCCGTAGGACCTGATCCCGATGAAACGTGCTGTGAACGACTGTTCCTCCAAATTACTTAGCCAAGATCTTGCATTGCAGCAGCCGCATAAAGTCGACAGTGCTCGTGCATGACAACAGATCGGCCGACGATACTCACAAAAAGCGATCCAGGCTCGGACTCTTTCATTAGGAGATATGACCGCATAAACCACGACCCGCAAAAACCTCGCTGAGGTACGGTACTGGGGGCTCAATAGACCTGTAAGACGATATCCAGCAGAGTTCTCCCGCCTCCGTGAATTGCGTGCTGTAGTCGCTCGGAAAAGAGAGCCCGCATTGTCGTGTGTCTGCCTCCAAACGCGGACTCGCCATGAGCCCACCTCTCTTGCGGCAGGCCTAATGCACACGAATCCGGCAGACGCAGGGCCTTCAACATTATGCTGACCACACGATCTTATTAATAAGAGATATCTGACGTTGGGGCGGTCTCCTCGGCCTTGCCATCAGGAGACAGGTCTCCTTACCCATAAGTCGCACTCGATCGTGACAGAGAGAACAGCTGACCTGAGATATTCTTTCGTCAGGTGCATAAAGTGTACCGGAGCCCCGGCTCAACCGAACCTCGCCTAATCATCAAACATCTAATCCTCTCGCAATGTCCACTCCAATAAATTTGCACCCTCTACACGAGGACCGCCGGAGGCCACCGTCAGTGGACCGGCCATCTGGGCCCACCCCCTCTAACCACGGATGTGATACATACCGCGCGCCCAATGAGCATATCTCTCGGTTCAACATAAACAAGCCTCCGCCACCACCGGAGGGACCTGTGCCCGTAGAGATGGGACCACAAGATCTTGTTCACGTAACAGTCGAGCCACGGTGTCTCTGTAGACAGCTGATTTACGCTTACCCTTGATTGCCTCAAGGGTCTGATGTGGGAATAAAGCGTGTATTGCCATATTAAGATGGGGGGTATTTAGAGCCATCAGCCGGATTTTTTCCCATGCAACTAGGGAGATCTCCTCGTCTGACCACCGAGTTTTAACCCGCCAGGACGTTTGGCGGACCTCGGCATCGTATGCTTCTCGATGCACGCGCTGATAGTGCACGCGCATCCCTGACAGTGTTTCGAACGCCGACTGGCAGACAGGGCAGTTGACTCTGTCAATCAGCTCCATGCCTACCGTTTCCACGACCAGACCATACTGGGAAATTCCCTGAAGGGAGTGGATGGTACTGAAGGGTTACGAGACCCCTTTAAAAAGGTACGCGGGAAGAATGGGACTGGTGTTAGCTCAGTGAGCACTGGGAAGGCCAGACAAGGGACACCTTCTTCGGAAAGAAGGGAATCCAGCCGAGGAAGTCCCTATCAACTGCACTAGAAAAGGCACAGCCGGAGGGCGCGTCCTGCGATTCCAGACCTACTCAGCGTATCTCACATTTTCCAGCGGGACCTGTTCGAGGTCTCCAGTCAGTAATAAGTGATCTCAAGTGCGCGAAAGAACAGGAGCGTTAAATACAGCCAAAATCTGCCTAGCACAAGAGAGTCATAGTTACTTCAATGCATCTGCCTTGTTCTTGAAGTATTATCTGCGTTTCAATATGGCTTATACACCCGTCAATTTATGAGGGATTTGATCTTGGTTTCATGGGCGCATTATCTTTCTCTAGTGTTTCCTCATTTTGTAATTTCTTGAGTTCGGGTTTTTATACCTTGACGGCTGGGGTTGGAGTGTCACCCCGTGCTGTCGTTCATTTGGATACAGGTATAGCCGGTCGGAGTCACAGTAAGAGAAATAACCCAGCATGATCTGATTTATATGTGCCATCCAGACCTCTCCGTTGTTCTGTATTTCCGTAGACTGCTTCTCCTCCACTAGTGCGAAAGTTTGTTCTTTAAATTGGCGGTTGTAGCTTCTTCCGTTCATTGATCAGATAATGCAGCACAGTATTTCTTTCCTCGCACGATTTTTATGTTCTCTCGCACATATTCCGCTAAGTCGTGCGGCCACTCTCTTCTCTCACCACAGTGAACTCGTACCACCCAGCACCAGCTCGGCGCAGGGCTGCAATCCGTCTTGCCGTTTGAAGGACTCCCACGTTGTACCAATAGTTTTTAAGCGTGCTTGTGATTAATTGCATGGGATATATTGTTCGCACCGACTCCGAAGGGTAGCTGCTCGCCTCAGTATTCTGCCCGCCGTAAGGAATCTCCTCAAAACCCACAGCAGGTGGCGTTACCGTAGAGGTTTTCTGTCTTACCTTTACCAGGGGGAGTTCGTTCTCTCGTGTTCCTGTGCTTTCGTTTCTGTTGAGAGACTGAATTTAGTCGCGTGATTGTTATGTGTCTGATAGCCAACGGGCCTGCGTGCAGGCAACTTTACGATCGAGGGCCACCTAGTACTCTCTATCCACGTGATGGTTTTATAGGCATTCTTACTTCTCCTTACCCTTCAATGTAATGTGTCTCCATGGAGTCTTTGATGGTGGTACAATACTTCAGCTTAGACTCACGCTGATAATATTGAAGGTTCGGTGAAAGCGCAAGCGACCATCCTTCTTCAACCAGCCTCACTTCTCTTGCCATCATCCGTTCTTCCTCGGGTGTCCAGCAGATCTTGATTTTGACTGCGTTGGCAAGGACATCGGCATCATATTCTTCACGATGTACTTTCTGCATATGCAGGCGCATTCCCGGGAAGGTCTGGAAGAGAGCGGGACAGACAGGGCAGCCAACAAGAGCCGCCTGCGCCATCTCCGCCTCCTAACTGGTCCGGCCTCATCTTGAGGTCAGAAAATAACTTTCCTCAGGGACTGATGGAATCGAGGAAAGGATCCTCACACTGAGGCCAGTCAGGGAAGGGTGACAAGAGGTTAGCTCAGCCGAGACTTTTGAAACTGGTCTGCGGGAAGCCGAGTGTCCTGTTCTATGGACAGCACGGATCCCACAGGACAGCCCCACAAGCAGCGACAGGTCCCGGCTGTACCACTTGGAGGTCCCTTGCCGAATGGCGAAGGCTCGCGGAGAACAACCTGAAGAGTGAGAGCTGTGGGTTTGGTTTATGCATCAACTTCCCTTTTAAGGCGAAGCACCGTTACAGCAGATACACACTTCAACAGGCAACACTCTGGAGAGTCATAGTTACTCCCGCCAACAAACAACTCCCCTAACAAGCTGCACGCCACAAAGTCATACAGCCGAAGGGAGAATCTTAACACCCCAGACCCTCTCCGGCAATCACAGTTTCCGGTAAGACCAACTAGATGAGGTCCTAGTCAGTAACAATGATCTCAAAACGATAAAGACAGAATAAAAGGAGCTTAAAAAAGCAAAACCAGAGCCGCCCATTTTGCTTTTTTATCCATACGTCTCCACATGCCAAAGACTACCAGTATAATGTTTGACCGGTGTTGAGGGAAGTGGTTCGGACCCGATATTTATGAACTAAATTTTAGTCTCGAAACTACATGTAAACCTCTTGAAAAATTACGAACAAAAGGTCTGTTTTATTTGTTTCTCCTAACAGAGTGAGGATTCTGACTTTAATGGACCTCCACAACTGCACTGGACATGAGTTTTTAAAGTATCTACCTCTAGAAGTTTTATGGATGATGTTGATTTGAGGGACTCCAAGAGGGTATGAGATTTCCCTGATAGATCCCCTCTCCAGTTGAAAGCTAGGGCATGTACTTCTACATCCTGGCAGCCGGTCTTGTTGGTGACGCAGTCTCTGATTGCAGACGTGTCATGATAGTCAGCCGAACTCTGTGACCTGGCGTTGCTGTCCGATCCTTGCGCAGCACCAGCCACAGTCGAGTCAATGATGAGCGCTTTGGTACCTCGGTGACATACTAAGTACGGTCTCCTGATACCGGCGGGAGTTGGGATGGTCGGCTCCAAAGAGACGGTCCAGTTCTTCTCCTCCATTTCCGTCTTGAGGATGGTGTTAAGCCGGTCATGTCCTACCACTCTTAGAGGAGCCACCGCCGGACATTCTTGAAGGATGTGACCGAGTGTTTCGAGCTTGGGGCAACCCAGATCACAGGTTACCTGCCATGGTTCCACTTGTCTTCCCCTGGAACTTCTTTCCTTGGTGTTAACTAAATTATGCCGTATCTTAATAGCTTCCACGTACTCAGCTCCCTTCATCATTCTTGTGCCATCTGAAATCCAGGAGTAGCAGCCAGCTCGTTTAGCTGCTTCGGCAAGACACAGGCCATCCCGGAATTCCACGACGTGCCCCCTTCTTGGTCTTGTTGAAAGAGGGATTTTGATAGACTCTGCGACAAGTGACCATAGAGGACCTCTATTGGCCAACACTTGTTTGAGCCCTTCGAGTTGGATTGGGATGGAGGTTTCCAACTCAGGGATACCAATGCCACCCTTTGATGGAGGTTGGGAGAACATTGGTATTGGGGTATCCTTTGGAAGATGTAAGATCTTCCTTATTGCAGCTCTAATCAGTCTATCCGCATTCCGAAGTGACTGGATGGAAATAGTCTCATGCTTTAACAAGTAAAGCATCTTCGGAATGAGAAAGTTTTTGAGGAGATGAATTTTTGTTGCGGCTTGAGAAAACAGGTGGTCAGTTTTCCAAGACCGTCTCTTTACTTACCCCCCATCCATTTACCAACACCAGCGGAGGTCATAGCACACTTGTTTATGCCCATAGTCAGTCCAAGGGAAGATACTGTTTCTGCCATGGTGCTGATGTTAACTTGGAGACCGTGTCTGGTAGAAGGGATGGGGGGTAAGTAAAGAGACGGTCTTGGAAAACTGACCACCTGTTTTCTCAAGCCGCAACAAAAATTCATCTCCTCAAAAACTTTCTCATTCCGAAGATGCTTTACTTGTTAAAGCATGAGACTATTTCCATCCAGTCACTTCGGAATGCGGATAGACTGATTAGAGCTGCAATAAGGAAGATCTTACATCTTCCAAAGGATACCCCAATACCAATGTTCTCCCAACCTCCATCAAAGGGTGGCATTGGTATCCCTGAGTTGGAAACCTCCATCCCAATCCAACTCGAAGGGCTCAAACAAGTGTTGGCCAATAGAGGTCCTCTATGGTCACTTGTCGCAGACTCTATCAAAATCCCTCTTTCAACAAGACCAAGAAGGGGGCACGTCGTGGAATTCCGGGATGGCCTGTGTCTTGCCGAAGCAGCTAAACGAGCTGGCTGCTACTCCTGGATTTCAGATGGCACAAGAATGATGAAGGGAGCTGAGTACGTGGAAGCTATTAAGATACGGCATAATTTAGTTAACACCAAGGAAAGAAGTTCCAGGGGAAGACAAGTGGAACCATGGCAGGTAACCTGTGATCTGGGTTGCCCCAAGCTCGAAACACTCGGTCACATCCTTCAAGAATGTCCGGCGGTGGCTCCTCTAAGAGTGGTAGGACATGACCGGCTTAACACCATCCTCAAGACGGAAATGGAGGAGAAGAACTGGACCGTCTCTTTGGAGCCGACCATCCCTACTCCCGCCGGTATCAGGAGACCAGACATAGTCTGCCACCGTGGTACCAAGGCGCTCATCATTGACTCGACTGTGGCTGCAGATGCCCACGCATCAAACCTCAACACCGTGGCACAGAGGAAAATTGAATATTATGACACGTCTGCAATCAGAGACTGCGTCACCAACAAGACCGGCTGCCAGGATGTAGAAGTACATGCCCTAGCTTTCAACTGGAGAGGGGATCTATCAGGGAAATCTCATACCCTCTTGGAGTCCCTCAAATCAACATCATCCATAAAACTTCTAGAGGTAGACCTGATGGAAGGCAGCTCAAAAATCCTAAGATTTTTCAAACAGGCATCCAGGCGTCTGGCAGATGGGGCTAGCAAGTGCTCCGAAGAAGAGGTCAAGAGTTTCCTCAAAACTCTCGCCCGTCGTGACCACCCATCCACGATGTCCATTTTTCTGATGATTGACGTTTGCCCGCCCGAAGATCTGGAGCCGGTTGAAGATGCGGAAGGGAAGTCCAGAACCACTTCCCTCAACTTACTCTTTTGTTTACAAGATCTTCTTTAGTTTCTTTTGATGGGGAAGTTGGATAAAAAAGCCATGGGCGGATACTGGTTTTGCTTTTTTAAGCTCCTTTTCTGTCTTACGTTTGAGATCATTGATTACTGACTAGTGACCTCCTCTATTGGTCCTTCCGGAAACTGTGATTGCCGGAGAGGGTCTGGGGTGTTAAGATTCTCCCTTCGGCTGTATGACTTTGTGGCGTGCAGCTTGTTAGGGGAGTTGTTTGTTGGCGGGAGTAACTATGACTCTCCAGAGTGTTGCCTGTTGAAGTGTGTATCTGCTGTAACGGTGCTTCGCCTTAAAAGGGAAGTTGATGCATAAACCAAACCCACAGCTCTCACTCTTCAGGTTGTGCTCGGCGAGTCTAAGCTATTCGACAAGAGACCTCCAAGTGGTACAGCCGGGACCTGTCGCTGCTTGTGGGGCTGTCCTGTGGGATCCGTGCTGTCCATAGAACAGGACACTCGGCTTCCCGCAGACCAGTTTCAAAAGTCTCGGCTGAGCTAACCTCTTGTCACCCTTCCCTGACTGGCCTCAGTGTGAGGATCCTTTCCTCGATTCCATCAGTCCCTGAGGAAAGTTATTTTCTGACCTCAAGATGAGGCCGGACCAGTTAGGAGGCGGAGATGGCGCAGGCGGCTCTTGTTGGCTGCCCTGTCTGTCCCGCTCTCTTCCAGACCTTCCCGGGAATGCGCCTGCATATGCAGAAAGTACATCGTGAAGAATATGATGCCGATGTCCTTGCCAACGCAGTCAAAATCAAGATCTGCTGGACACCCGAGGAAGAACGGATGATGGCAAGAGAAGTGAGGCTGGTTGAAGAAGGAGTTCGCTTCCTCAATCAAGAACTGCTGAGGATATTTCCACAAAGAACTCTGGAAGGTCTTAAGGGCAAGAGGAAGAGCCAGAAATATAAAGATCTAGTGGCCTCCTTGACAACTGCCCAGGCCGTCAACAACAACAACATCAGTCAGTGTCTCCAGACGGAAACAGAAGAAGACGAAGCTCCCCTCGTAGAGATCCCCCTTTGATTCCTTAGGGCAGGGTGCTGCGACCTCGTCGCAACATTCCTGTTCCTCTTGACCCACTGCATCTTCAAAACATGCAGCCGCGAGTGGTGCTTCACCGTCTGGAAGAAAATCCGCCACAGGCGGAAGTAGCAATAGAATAAAATCGTCATAAAGAAATACTTCCATTACAAGAAGAACCTCCGCCAATAACGGAGAACTTGGGGATCTACTTAATAGATTTGGATTCAAATCGAATGTGGATCTCGTGGATCGACCGGACCCTGTACCAAATGAAAGAGTACCACCAAGGATACCCGCCTCAAGAAACAAGAGGAAACGAAGAAAGTATGCTGAAACGCAGATAATACTTCAAGAACAAGGCAGATGCATTGAAGTAACTATGACTCTCTTGTGCTAGGCAGATTTTGGCTGTATTTAACGCTCCTGTTCTTTCGCGCACTTGAGATCACTTATTACTGACTGGAGACCTCGAACAGGTCCCGCTGGAAAATGTGAGATACGCTGAGTAGGTCTGGAATCGCAGGACGCGCCCTCCGGCTGTGCCTTTTCTAGTGCAGTTGATAGGGACTTCCTCGGCTGGATTCCCTTCTTTCCGAAGAAGGTGTCCCTTGTCTGGCCTTCCCAGTGCTCACTGAGCTAACACCAGTCCCATTTCTTTCCGCGTACCTTTTAACGGGGTCTCGTAACCCTTCAGTACCATCCACTCCCTTCAGGGAATTTCCCAGTATGTCCTTTGGTCGTGGAAACGGTAGCAAGTAATTAATGTGGTAGATTCTCTATCTTGAATTTCTCGCACCGCACGCATGCTGAACATTTGCATCTGCCTCATGTGATCGATGTCCTTACGGTTCGTTTTCTTACGAGACAACTTTTGTCAGGGAGCATGCGCGTATGACCCTATCAGCGCAGGTGCAATCGAGAAGCCATACGATGCCGAGGTATACCGCATCAACGTGCCTGATGACGGGTTTAAAACTCATATCGTTATTAGTGTATCAGACGAGAAGAGATATCATCTCCATATTTGCATTGGGAAAAAATCTAGCTGATGGCTCTAAAATACCCCCTCATCTTAATATATGCACATCATACGCTTTTAATTCCCAACATCTAGAACATCCTTGATAGCTAATCTTAGAGAATGCTGTAATCAAGTCTGTTAACAGAGCACCGTAGGCTATATTCGTACTTTTTACAGTGTGAACAATAAGTCTTATGTTGAGTTCTCCATTCTCTCTAATCGGTACCTATATACATAGTCTCATCCTCGTGGGTGGCGGTAGGCTTGTTATGTAGTGTATCCGAAATAATGTTGTGCTCCTGATGTTGTCTCGTGTAGAGGTTGTTGAGCGTATCAGTGCTGGAAATTTCGTGTCTCTTCGCGCCTCGCCGCACGGTGTCTTCGGTGTCGATCGCGTCCCGTATGAGAATCTTTGATTGTTTTCGTGTGGTATGACTCGGTGCTCGGCTCCTCCCTGGGGAGTCTTCAGCGAGGCTCTGGAATAATTGAACTCCGTGCGTCGTGCCCCTGCATTCCAATTCCCAGTAGAGAAGAATCTCAGGCAGCTTCTTTCACGTCGTGAGTGATTTTAAAGACTTTTCCTGGACTGGTGATAAAAGTGACCTGGTAACCGCCCCAACGTACTAGGAAACCCTCCTATTAATAATGTCGGTATTGGGTCATAGATGTTTAGAGGCCCTGCTCGTGATCTGCCGTAGTATCTCGTGTCACATTAGTCCGAGCATAAAATAGTGGTGCAAATGGGTGCTTTCAGCAGGTAGTAAGTGGCTGATAATTGGGTCTCTTTTCTCGTCGACCTGCTAAAGCAATCAGACGCGGTGTAGAGCTCTTCGATTATCTCTCTTAAACGGTTACTATTGGCATATCCTCAGGCCGGTTCTTTGCTGGGACGGGTTACGATATATTCCCAAAAGTTAATTTCCCGAGTCCATGAGTCTTATTTGGGTAATTATTCGGTATATCACGATCTCTTGTTCATTATGCCGATATGTGATTCGGTCATGTGACATGTACAACAAGATCTTGGACTAATGAGTATATGGAATAGGCATGTCAGTTACACTAACACCTTTCTCAATCGGGGTTTCAAGGTATTTGGCCTCAGTTCTTATATCAATTACTCTCAAGAACATCTATCTTACTGCTAGATAGAGTCTGTTCGATGACGAGATATGAGCGGAAGATGCTAGCTATATTAATATGTCAACCTTTCATCGACTTTACCTCAACGCGCTTTACGATTCTCTATATGTGAATATTATAATGATTCTCATGTGAAAGGCTTACTATTTCAGCTTTTTTGGGGGGGGCTTGTGAATTGGCCCCCTCGCTAGTCGCTCATCTTAGATCGGATTATCTATCAGGAGACATATGTCGTATAGTGTCAAAGGGATACCGACTGGTTGTGTAATAGCAGACAAGGTAGCGTCTACTATATAAAAGGGACTACCTCTTTCCCCTGATTATTGTTATTCTAATATTCTGTCTTGATATACAATTCATATTAAGCTATAATGCACTCCCATTATAGCTAAGTGGTGTTCCTTTGAGTAGGAGGGTCAGTATATTTAGTGTATTAGTCATCCTGGCCTTCGCGGACGGACGAGTATGTTCTACCTACCACTCTCAACGGCTAGGAAATGCAAGCAAGCCTTGTTGCGCTAGCTAGATGATGTGATAGTGACAAAAACAGGTTCTTATGTACCGTTCCATTTATAGTAGCCAATCGCTATCTGTACTCTACATAGAGTTTGGGAATACAGTGAGTATGACTGGGAAAGTCCGAACTGAGTTTCTATTCCAAGGAGCACTTAATTATCTACTATTTCTCTGAGATAGTCGATATTGCTCTATTGAACCGTAACCGAAGGTGTGTGCATTACTCGAGATCATAGATATTTTACACTGACATAGGTGAAAGTTATATATCTATGTGCTTAATCGTGGTCGGTTATAGCGCCGAAATCGCGTGTTTTTGAGGTGAAGGACTCTCGACTGGAAAGCCTCAAAATTTTCCAGGTGTAGCACAGCTTGGATAGGAAAACTTTCCTTCGGGGTCATTACCTATGCAGAGACCGCCGGAGAACACAATCGAAGAGGAATACTGTATTCTGGCTAGAAAGCCAACTATAATGACTTAGGAGTATAATAGTATTAAATTCTTGATATAATGGAACCGAGTAGATACATTTTAATTATTTTCTCAGTTATTAAAAATGCTTGTTATCTTAATTTTCTGAATCCATAAGTTTCAGATTTATATTCATTAAATTCTTCATGTTTTTTAAATACTTGGTTAAATGTTCTTTAATAGAGGATAGAGTTCGAGTATCATGATAATCATGTATGGTAAAGTTGCAATGTTAAAGCTTGACCCTACGTAGATACATCCGGTTCCCATGTTCAGTTCAATAACCACTCCCCTATTCAGTGGTGGGCTTGTAGTTTATTTCTCGGAGTTTGAACCGTTTCCATTTGTTCTTCAACTCTCTAGAATTCGTTTACGAGATAACGGATATGTGTGCGGCCAGGGTAGGTGTGAGTTTGGGCCTCTGGCGCCACCGCATTCATAATAATATTCAAATATATCAGTCTCCTCATTAAGAGAACGGAGGCCTCCAAGTGTGGAGTTCCAGAGGACAGCCTTTGGTCTGGCTGGATCTATATACTATGTATATATATTGGAGGCTAGTATAAACCCAGCAGTCTGGGTCTATTTGCTATATGATCAAGTTGGTAGTAATGCTGACGTAGCTACACCGCCTGATGTCATTTGGTTCTAGTGGATTAATGTCATTCCGATTAGATCGAACAGGGCCTGATTGTTACGTGCCAGGTGTAAAGTATATTATAATATTCTTAAACAGGGAAGATGAGATTGTTATCACCACCTGCCTCAGCGACGAATGTGATCTTAGGTAGGTATGCTAATAATGTAATAGTGATAAACTCTTGATGATATAGCATGTGCTAACAGGAATGATGTACCCTATATGGCAGTTATAGGCTCCTCCAGACGGTTTAGGCACGGATACACTGTAATATACAACGACTCTTCTTAAATAAATATCTAAGCTCGAGATAAGAATAGGGGCTTGGCAATAGTCCTCCTGATAAATCCTGCATTATTTACCCATAACCCCAGAGGATAGTACCGTTAAATAAACCAGATTATGTTTTTTCTGTGGACTGCAGGAACTAATATCCGTATTTGGAGTTGTTTACATCCCATACTTATTATTATATATATAAATATATATTACAGTATATAACCCATGTGCCAATGTCGACACGCGTGCGGCGGCCTTGATTGCAGTGCTCGCATGAGTTGGACGGACAGGCTCCGTACTGACCTCTAACCTGAGAGAAACGCCGTAAGCCGATTGGATACGCATTTTTGTGCCTCCACGTGAGCGTAGCTAGCGTGAGTGGGTTCAGTTGGCAGATAAGAATGTCTTCTACGGAACTTTCAGTATATATTTAAATGTGCCTCGTACATTACGCACTATTCATTAATAGGAAACTAACAGAGTTGACCGTATGAGCGAGGGACGGGGATCCCATATGATCATAAACTGTTAGAAACTGTGTCTAGCAATAATGGTGAAATGATCCATCAAGTCATGCAATGGATGGATGCAGCTTGTGTTAATGTGTAAGCTCAGCGCGGCGATCTGCGCCTCTATTCAATAGCGCGCGGTAGTGGATTAGTGGTGTTTGATCCCTCCATGCACTGTTCTTTGGTGGTAGACTGGTGAGTACCTTCAATTAGACTCTCGGCACTACGACACGATAACCGCCCTATGTCGGTTATAGAACTATGTGATATCATTAATTGGTCATTCCCCACTGATAGATACACAGTCGTGATAAAATACATGGTAGGTGGTAAGATCATAAATATCAGTGGCAGGTGAGTTGATGTATACTCCAGCACATATTTGCTTTGGTATATAGGGTGATGAGAGGCGGGGAAATAAATTAACGAAATCCACCTCAGTATAATATAGAAATATATATAATAGGATAGTTACTTGCTACGGTACTTACATTGCACACTATAAATATGTATGGGGGGGGGTATTAAGTTACCATGTAGAGCGTATATATGGTATACTAATATTAAAATAAATAATAATGGTATCATTTTTTATACGTTTTAACTTAACTTATGTTGCCCTTCACCTTTCTATCAATTGAAGACATTTAATTTATGTCTTTCATTAACTTATGTTGCCCTTCCACCATTCTATCAATAATCTTGTACTATTTTGACCTCCTTCGCTTAGCGTTCTCTCGTGGGCAAGAACTTGTGATTAGCACGATGAGGTCGTGGTAGATCTTGTCAAGAATCTCATCCTCTGTATACGCTACATGTACGACTTTGTCAATACTATGTACTATCGCTATTATTTGTACAGACTATATGATTAATAGTGATGTAGTTGGTGTTAGGAAATTGAGATATATGATGAGAGTGACCTTATGATCGGTTATATTATATATATCATAGTGGTATAATAGGTTATATTTTTATAAAAAAGACATATTTAATAAAACAACAAAAAACTATTTAGCTGATAATTAAGACAACTGGTCCTCAAGATATATAATTTACTTAAAGTATATATCATATAATATTAATTGAACCCTGCTGACATGTACGTTATTGACATTGACAAAAAATTTATTGCGGCCGAAAATTTTGGACTCGTGCGTTTATAGAAAAGTGACATTGGAGCAGTATTAATTTTTGACAATCTCTGTGCTCGAAATATGAGATTGGTTAAAAAATGTTTCTATTATGATCTGCTCTTGCCATGTTTTCAGATTTGCTGAGTATAGTAAATGTACTGATAGCCACATGCTCGACGTAGATTTTCTCTGGCACTAGCGGTCAAGACTTGATACTTCTCCCGGGTGAGAAACACAGTAGAAGTAATAGAGAGTTATCATAAAGATTGTGTCGAGAAATGGAGAAAAGAGTAGTGGTGTATAAGAGAGAGACGTCAAATGCGCACACGAAAACAGCAAAGAGATTGTTACAAGTAGCAGAGATCGGGTGTGATTAAGCAAGAGATAGCTCTGTGTTACTCTAGCGACGAAGGTATTGAACTAACTGTGTCAAAGAAGATTATTATTTCAACTATTAGGGTCATGAAAAAAGGCTGATTTACTGAACACTGGATATCTCACCGCTCAGTCTGACGTGATTACAGTTAACCGGTCGCTTTACCATACTAGGCCATCCGCTCAGTTTCCAAAATAAGAAAACTAGCTATCATAAACCGTAGCTAATTTTAGGCTCCCGATTTTTTCTCATCCCATAATTGCTGGTACTCAAAGGCATAGCTACTCCTCAATATAAGGATAAAGTGAAGAACTGCAGGCTCGTACGCTCGACGCGATAGATATAAAGTGTTATTATAGAATTAAAATTCGCATTATCGAACAGGCCCTAACTTTACTAAGGGCTAAGGTCGGTATGAGTTAAAATTCACCTAATGAAGTGTTGATAATTTGGTATATAGATTAGTTGCCCAACAATAGTAATAATACTAGAACTCTTAAAACTCTGTAATGATATATAACATTCTAACAACTACCGTTATATAGACAAGGATTTTACACGCTAATTACTAAAAATTTAGGATATCGGACAGAATAGCAGTATATATATCAACACATAGTTGAAAAAGATATTTATTAAATATTACCTAATAATCTGCTACTCGTTACCCAGTGGACTTATACATGGCTCAGTCTCCTCAGTCACAATAGGAATGACTCTCTCACTACACTAACGTGAAATATTATAAATGAAATGTAGAACAGTTCTCTCTCTGCGAACCGAACTATGTTAAAAACTAATAAGATATTATTATATGGAGTGAGTGTCAGGCTATGCTGTGTATGAAAGAGACTAGTTAGATGTATATTATGCCTTCGTTCTATAATATGTGTAAAAGATTAATTCTTGTGATTATAATAGTATCACAGCGAGTTGTTAGCATCCGTATCAAGAACACTCTCAGATATAGTACTACTGGCGTGAGTAAGTAACAGATAAATACTGAATGAGAATTAAAAAAAATCTAAACTGTCAACATCAATTATGAGTATATACGTGTAATAGTTAAAGACATCTATATAAAATAGACCCCAATTCTCATAATGAATGATTATTTTACACCAACCAGGGATCGACCTCATCATATAATCATATAGTATAGTAACATACGTCGATATCTAGAATACACGAATGGAAATTAGCACTCTCTCTGAGGGAGCTGCTGTACGTGAGTATGTAATGTCTTTATACTATGAGAGTGATCTTGTGAGCGAGGGTACTATTCTCACCAGCTTAATATTCTTCTTACAGTTCAATCAGTACTACAGCAGAATAATAAATTAATGTCAAACATTTTAGAAAATTGTACAAAGTTAATACCTGCCATATATCACATAATATGTCTATATTATTACGTATTATAAATACAATATCATACTCGTGAAAGATAGAGCACTCTATGAGGCATAAGTTATTTTTGTGTTGTTTAATTCTTACTAAATATAGTGTAGAGTCACCTCATATTTAACGCTATACTGTTACATACATAGATAAGAAACTAGTTTGAGTATTACTATAACTTAGCGTACATATCATCAATAATTCGATTAACTAACGAATAACTTATAATCAACTTATTTTAATATACTAGTCTGCTAAAGCGGAAAGTGACTAAGTATTGAGAGTTTTAGATATTTTATTAGATAATGATTTTAAAAATATTTAGCGCAATTCACATTTATATATTGTATAACTATATCTCGGTATAAACTCATAAAGAGTGAGTCATAATTCGTCAAAATAAAAAATTAGTTTGTCTAATTTTTAAAATTTTCTTTAATTTCAGATAAATCTTTTTTATATTAATGTGTTAAGTGTAAATTATATTAATAAATAGTTTATATAATATATATATAATATATGATTTGATAATATATATATTAATTAAATTTAATATATTTATAATAATATATATATAATATATATAATATAAATGCTTATGAGATTTATATATATGACATATGGAAATGTATTGAGTTTATAATTAATATATTATTCACATTATTATTATTTTGATATATATATATATAATATATATATAATATATATATATATAAATATATATATATATAATAATTGATTACATAATAATGATATTCAATTGTAAAGTATATAGGGAATAATTATATAATTTATGTGAAATGTAATATGTAATACAGTAGTGATCAATATGTGTATAGGTTCACTTTATATTAGCATCTGTATTTTATTTATAGTTAGTATGCGTGACTTTTAATATATTATGTTTTAGTATCTCGTATTAGATTGAATTAGTAGGCACTTCGTGTATAATTGAGTCAACTCATAAAAAAGGTATATACTATTAAATTCTCTCTATTATCGTTATTCCGGCTTATTTTACATACTTAACTACGCTCACTAGTAAGTATGGATCACTAGGTTCCCAATTACGCAGTAATTATTTAGCTATATATAATATTATGAGAGTTAACTCTATATTAGTAATATATATTATTAATTGATTATAGATATATATATATTGTATATATATATATATTATATATATATATATATATTTATATTTTAATATATATTAAGTATGAATATATATATATTTTTATAATATATTATTATATGAATATTATTATATATATATAATATATATTAATATTATAATATATATATATATAATATTATATAATTAATAATTATATTATATAATGTGATTATATTTATATATTAATTACAATATTTACTTTTTAATTTATGTAATGTATATGATATTAATATTATATTGTGATGATAATACGATAAAATAAGTATTATATAATGATATATTAATAATATATTTCTACTATGTTGTTATAATATATATAGATTAATATATATTATATATATATATATAATATATAATAATATATAATATATTATATATATATTGTATAGATATTATACTGAACTGCTGACGCTATATATCGATATTATAAATATTTATATATATATTATTATCTAATAGAATATATTAATATATATATTAAGATATATATATTAATATATATATATATATAATTAATATATATATATATATATATGGTATTTATATATATATATATATATATTAATTATATATATAGTATTAAGATAATATAATATATATAATATATTATATTATATATATAATATATATAATAAGTGTAGATATATATATTAAATTATTATTAACTATAGTTATAATATATATTAAATATATATATATTAATATTTATTATATATATTAATATATATATGTATTTAATAATATTATATTATATACTATATGTATATAATTCTATAGTATATATATATATATATGGAGCCAATTATAATTATAAATTATTTAATATTATATTAATATATTTTATTTTATATCCCTATATCTTAATATATATATTATTTAATTGATTTCTTGTATATTAGATATATATTATAATAATTAGTTAATTAAATAATATATATTGATATATAATTATATAGATATAATATATATATATAAGTATATACGTATATATTAATATATTTATAAGATTATATAATAGATATATAGATAATTAATATAATATAAGATAGTTACTATATATATAGATAAATTTTATAATGTTTTTATAAATAGAATATTAATCTTTAAATATATATAAGATTATAAAGAGATTATATTAATATAATTAATATATATTGAATATATGATATAGTATATATATATATTAAGTATAATAATATTAATAATATGATAATACATATAATTATATTCCATATATTATGTATATTTAAGTATATATTATAATATTAGATAATATATTATTTACTATGATTATATAAATATATATATTATAAATATATATAAATATATAATAGATATATATTATAATTATATAGTAATATTATTTATATATAATATTATAATTAAATTAGATTATTATATATTATAATATATTATATATATTATATATAAATTAATTATTATAATTAATATATATATAGTATATTAAATATATATATTAATGTATATATATATATATATTTATTATATATATATAATATTATATATATATAATAATATTATTTATAATATTAATTATATAAATTATAAGATTAGATTTCATTTAGTGATATAATATATATATAATTATATAATTATATTTATATATATTAATATATATATATATAAATATATTAAATATATTTTATATTAATATAATATATATTAAATATAATATTATAATTATATATTTAATATAATAATATTCAATTATATTATTAATTATAGTAATATATATATTATATATAGTTAATATATATATTATATTATACTGTAATTGTTATTAAAATATATATTATATAGTATACTATACTAGTCTTGGAAGTTTGTGGAAACGTATATATAATCTATCTATATTGGGTTAGTATGGTAAGTGAGTATATCAAGTCATAACTCGTAATTAAATTAGTAATATATATAGATAGTAATACTATATATAGTAAGTAATATATATATTATATATATATATATTATAATATATATTAATTGATATTAATATATATTATTAATTATATAGATTAAAAATTATATATAATATATATTATATATTAAGTATAATTAGATATTAATTATATATATAATAATATATATATATATGAAGAT